>PITA01002869.1:0-150585 GCA_004023965.1 Spilogale gracilis
GTGTAACAATTTTAACATCTAAAAATTAAATTTAAGTAAAAAAATGATGGAAAAATTGTTATAATCATTAGAGACAGTATAAATTCCAACTATGTCAAACAACTGATAGAATTTACCTATAATTTTTTCCTCCTGTATTATTTTATCAAATAAAGCAAAGAGTAATGTTTAGTAATGTTAATATTTATTTTTTTTCTGACATTTATTGGAATGCATTAACACCTGAAAAGCATATAGATTTCATCTTGCATGTACCTGGAATCACTAGGGGAAAATAATATGATTAGCTATATTTGATCACCCTGATATTTTATTAAGGATGCAAATATTAGGTTTGAGAAAGATATATTAGCTTATTAAAGAATGAATGGTTCATTTAATTAAGAAATGTTTAATAATCTATTGAGACAGTCACATTTCTTTTACCTTCTAATTATTAAGGTAATAATTATTCTAATATTGAAACTTCTTTATTTTGTCTTTACTGTATTTGTGCACAGTGTAATATTCTTATAATGTGTTGATAGATTTGAGATGCTAACATTTTAGTGTCTTTATACGTATGTGAGATTTCGCTCTAATCTTTTGGAGATATGTTATGGACTGAATATTTATGTCTCTCAAAGTTCGTGTGCTGAGAGGCTCCTGGGTGGCTCAGTTGATTAAGCATCTGACTCTTGCTTTCAGCTAGGGTTGTGATCTCAGGGTCATGGGGTGGAGCCCCAAGTCAGGCTCTGTGCTGGGCATGGAACCTGTTTGAGATTCTCTCTCTCCGTCTCCCTCCATCCCTGCTCATGTGTGCTCTTTTTCTTTAAAACAAACAAACAAATAAAAAATCATGAGTTGAAATCCAAATCCCACTATATGATGACATTAGGAGCTGGGGCCTTTAGGGAGATAATTAAGTTTTGGTGGTGGAGGCAACAAGAATGGGATTAGTGCCCTTATAAAAAGAGACATGAGAGAGCTTTAGTTCTCCATTATGTGACGATACAAACAGTAAAGAACCAGTCAGGAAATGTGCTCTCACCAGACACTGGGTCTTCCTGTGACTTGATCCTGGACTTCCCAGCCTTGAGAACTCTTAAGAAATAAATGTTATTTTAGTCACCTGCTCCACATTATTTTTGTTATAGCAGCCCGAATTCACTAAAACAAAGGGGGAGACTATTTTTGTCAGATTTGGAATCCATGAATATGTTAATGTCATGGAATGAAATTGGATAGCTTTTCATTTTTCTCAAGTTTAAACATTGAAAAAAAAAATACCCTAAAAACCAGTCTCTAAGTCATGCAGCCCCCATGTCTTTTTTCAAAATAGTTTTTGACAGAAATTCTAATTTTATATTTGGATCAATTACTTTCCCTAGAAAATCATCTATTTTAGTCACAGTTTAAAAATAAATATTTCATATAATATTGTCCTCAGTTTAAAATCCTTCTTTATTCATACTTACATTATTTCAGAAATCTTTTAAGAAGTAAATTGACAATATATGAACCAGGTATTGGAAGATGAGCAGGATCCATGAGGGGGAGAGTTCATAACTGGAAGAAATATAAATGTTCTGTATTTGCAAAATCTCTTTTTCATCAGAAACTCAACACATTTTAAAAGACTAAAAAACAAAACAAAAACTCAAGTTGATTAAATTCTGTTTAAAGAATTAAATCTTTTGGGGAAGGCAGTGATACATGTTCTCCAGTAAGGATGCCTCTGGATGTTTGGGAAAGTGTATATTTTCATAGTGCATTTTGTTTTAGGCATAATCTGGTATGTAATCACCTGAACGTATGAATATTTTCTTACTTAACAAAAAAGTCTTTGTAGATGTGATTAAGTAAAGGACCTTGGGATGGAAAGATTATTTTAGATTATCTACATGGACCTTACTTAATCACATGAGTCCTTCAGAGAGAAGAAATGTAGAAGAGTAGGTCAAGAAATGTCAAGTGAGAAGGACTTGATGCACTGTTATAGGCTTTGAAGATGAAGGAAAGTGGCTGTGAGCTGAAAGAATGGGCAGTCTCTAGAAGTTGGAAATTGCCCTCAGCTCACAGCTGCCAAGAAAACAGGGACCTCAGTTCTATAAATACAAGGAAATGGATTCTTCCCTAGAGCCTCCAAAAAGAAATACAACCATACTGATATCTTATTTTAGCCCTGTGAGACTCATGGTTGGATTTCTGACCTACAGAATTGTTAAATAATAATTTGTTTTCCTTTAACCCACTAGATTATGGTAATTGTCACAGCAACAATAGAGAACTAGCATGGCTTTAATACTAAGAGAATCACAATAAAACAGTAATGATTCCATAGAAAGCTGTGGGTTCTATTAAGTATAAGTTTTAGCGTGCACACACACACACACACACACACACACACACAAAACCTGGTTTCTCTTTTGGCTTTTTTCATCTAAAGCTGCATATAGTACAGTGGATGTTTAATAAGAGCTCATCAAAGCAGAACTTTGAATGAAAATCTGTATATGGAGCATCAAATAATATTTGGCCATCATTGTTTTTTAGAGCTATATCACTAAACAGTCGATATAAAATATTCTGTTAAATGATAACATTATATTTTAGTTCAGTTATATCAAGAAAACATTTAGAATTTGTATACTTTAAATGTTTTAAATTTCCTGTCTTGTAAGATTTCATAATCAGTGAAATATTTTCAAAACTCTCCTGTTCCACAATTTGACATCTGTTCTTCTAGATTACGTATTTTTCTTGAAATCCTAATCTTTCTCTTTAATCTTCAGGTGCATAAATGATGTGCTGTGTTGGTTTAGTGGTTCTAGTTCTTTATTTAATAGCATCTTTACCCATTTTTTACTGGATAGCTAAGATAGATGGTGTATAATCTCATCTCAACAGACTCTAAGCTAAGCGTGAGTGATGTACAGTGAGTCCAGGAGTGGCAGTTGGACAAAGTATCTACTGGTGGAATCTACATGCATTAAGTTTTTACTGTGTAGCAACTTAGACTAGCAACTATCTGTAGCCTCTTCCTCCTTGTTTGGCCAGAGTTCCAAGGAGATAAAGGCCTGTCAACTTCACATTCTTCGTTGCAAAGGAGATGCTGCAGGCTGGCCATTCTGGTAGCCCTTGTCCTTGAATGGTGAAAACACATTCTTCTACATATTCTGCTTGATGGAAATATAGAGGAAGGACAGGACCTCTGTATTCTCAAGACAGTGATTAACAGGGACATTCAGGGTATGCTTGCACAAACCAGTCTTCCAGCATGTCTCATACAATGGGGAGAGTTAACCTGTCAAGGTTATTAAGTGGAGTTTTGGACGCTATAGTTACCTGCAATAGCGTTTCACACCAAATTTATTATCTTAAAATCAGAATTTAAAAGCCTGGTTAGTGTGGTAATTGCTTTGGCACATCCTTTTACCTTTTCATTTAATAAGAAAAAAATTGATGCTGCTGAAATTAGTATTTGGCCATTTCAATATATACGAGCCAGTTGAAATGAAACAGAAGTCACTGAAAAGAATTGGAGTCAAACATTGCATTAAAGTAAAAATTATTCTCTGTCTCTTCTAATGTTCAATAAAAACTTCATGTGAAATAATTGTTCCAGCATGCTGTTAAAAATTCTGCTTCCATCAGAATTTTTGCCAAATTAATTTGTAAAGGTTTGGAACTTTGGGGAACTATTTGGTACAAATGGGATGTGGCCTAGCTAACCTGATCAAGACTTCACAGACCTTTGAATTCTCTGGGATCTTTAGGACTCTGACCTCAGTTTGGTTTAAGCTTCTAAGTCATCCCAGTCTGGATTCCAGTTCATTGAGATCAGCTTATAAGGAAGACAAGTCACATATTGGTTGTGCTGTTTGTCATTTTATCGTTAAGTTTTGTGACCACATGTACCAATTTGTCTATAGCAGCCACAGGCTAAAAACAAAACAAAACAAAAACACAAACACAAAAACCAAACAAACAGAAAAAGAAAACAAAACACAAGCAACCAAACAAACAAAAAAGTCTTCTTCTTTGCCTGTACATCCTAATCATTTTTCTGGAGTTTAAGTGCCCCTACTTTATGTGCAGGAATTAATGACATATTTCAACTTCTGTGGGGAATCAAGCTAAGAAAGGAGTTTTGCTATGGGTCAATGCCAGTCAAGATCAAGCACACTGTGAAGAAATACAGTTGCTTGGAATTTGCATTTTGGCATTATTCTGTTTTTGTATTTTTCTTTAATAGAGAAAAGAGATTCACTCTTTTTTTTCTCCGTCTCTTACTTTTCTACAGTTAGAGTGTAAGACAGCTTATTTTGTTACTTTGCTGGTCCTGGAAAGACCAAACATGTGGATCATTTAGGTTTTAGGAAATGTTTTTTTCTTTTCCTTGTTTTTTTCCCCTCCCATTGGGCTTGCCTTCTTTCTGTGCTTCTCTTAACATCTATGAAGAGCTGGAGAGCCAAGATAAGGGGACTGTTTTGGGGAGGAAAAAGAATTTCTTCATCCTAACTTTTTAGGCAGAAGACAAAAAGTACTGTATCCATGGGTTCTTTCTGAAGCTAGGGGTTTCCCATTATAGTAATAGATAGCATTCATTTGCTTTTGAATAGCTCCCTGCTGAACTTGAGCAGTAGAATACAGATGTAGATGTTGTAACATCTCAGCATGACCAGGAAGAGGGAAATAAAATTTTCATCCTGAATATTATAAACATAACACTTTGACACTTAACTACAGCTGAACATAGACGAAGGTCAAATATCTGGAGAAAACATACCTGTAGGGTGTTTTTTTTTTTTCTTCACTTTCAATTGGCTTGACACTATAGAATTTTTAAAGAAAGTCATTCATTCCTTATAGATCAGTGATATAACTATAAGATTAATATGTGTTATCTTAATATTCTTTTTTCCTACATTTGTTTTCTTTCCTATTATACATGTAACAAATGATATATATAACTCCAAATCAGCATTGGATAAAACTGGAAAGTTGATGACATCTCTATTAGCTTTTACCTCATCTAATTGTCTTGTATTCTCATGATACTCTGCATGCTACAGCATCTCCCAGTGAAGTTGTCACAGTATGGTAACCCATATGAAATTAAGGCTGAGTGGCACAGACATTTATGGTGGTGGATAGTCTATAAGTGAACCAAGCATGTAGCCATTTTCATCATGAATGGACATTACTTACCTTGTATATGAAAACAGAAATGTACTGAATGTTGATTAATCTCCTTTCTTTGCCTAAAATAATGGAATCCTTTTACTGTAGAAATAAGCTGTCTCTGAAACAATCTTACTCTTCTAGGTTATTTCAATCTTTTTTATTTTTAATAAGTTATTTTGTTCATCTTCATACAAATTATTTACTACATATGTGTGATTTATTCTGATTTCTTTTAATTTCTAATATTTAATGGCTGCATTGTTTGTATGTTTCAGAAAAAAAATCAGAGCTCAGAAGTAGAAAAGCAGAAGAAAATGCCAGTGTAATTTTTCTGTTTACCAAAAGCAGTTTTCCTAAAATATCTTCCTCAAATATCTGACAAGTAGCACCAAAAAAAAAAAAATTCTTGCTTAATTGCTTGTCAGTTTCCATGTATTTATCTTGAACCTAAACTGATTTTTCTACAGAAATAATCCTGAGCTTATCAGTAACTGCTAATGGATTTTTTTTTTTTTTTTAATGTGGTGAGAAAGCATCTCATTCACATTGAAGCCTTATGTTCAGCAATGGTTCATCATCATGAAACAGTCTTTTGTGTATAACTCACTGTGCTGGACAAGGCAAGTCTTATGTGTGTGTGTTTCATGGATATAAAAGGGAGGAGGAGGTGGTTGTTGCTGGGGAGGAAGAGTGGGAAGAAGAAGGCTGTATCAATTTGAGATTTAGAGAAAATAAGAGTTTAGGCTTAATGACTAAAATCTAAGACTGGAACCTGGCAATTATGAGCTGGAAGGTATTCATGCAATTTATGAGTAACCCTATTTTTGGCTGAAACATAATTCAAAGGAATCACTCACTGCTTGAAAGAAAGCCCAGGTATATTGGCACAGTCACTAAAAAACAACATTTCTATGGAGCTTCCAGCAGCTCTTTATTACTGAAAGGAATATAAGTGGAAAATCACCCTCACTTGGGGCTTCAAAGATAGCCACCTACAGACATTTTACTTTCTTGTGTTAAAAAGATGAAATCATAGTCCTTTTTAAATTTTTCCTGTAAGAGTTGTTAAAGAACAGCTTAATAACTTGTATTTTTCTTATGGATTAACTATTTCTAACCTGTGCTTAAATAGAATTTTCATGTAAAGTTTTTTCTGAAGGTCACAATACAGCTACTCTAACTTTGCACTTCTTTAAAGTTCAGCAAGAAGCTGTTTGAATTGAAACATCATGCCTTTTATTTTTATTTTTATCTTTTTTAAAAAGAAACATGCCTTTCGTTCCTACTAAGCATCTCTGTGACATGCAAAGTAATCAAGACCTTTTGGTGAGACCAGTTCCCTCATCAGTGTTGAACATAATTGATGGTGATGTGAGGCTGCTTTGCTCATGGAATTTCAAGGCCCTATCGCATGTTTATGCTAAAAAGTGAGGTTGCTCTAAGAAGAATCTGACTCCCAACACATTGAGAGTCTGGGACATAAAACTGTTATTTGATAACTTTTTATTAAAGCAATAAATGAATGAATTTATGAAAGGATGAATGAGTTAATAAGTATGGAAATGTTGCAGGGTCATAAATGCCTAATCCCAGTCAGGTGTCTTTAAAATATGTGGGCTCTGTCAGGAGAGTTACTATTGGATAAGGAAATCCACAGCAATTTAAGCAAATACATCGTACAACAGCTGTCATTCCCTGAGAAATGGTTAATCTATCAGAATTCTCTTTTCAATCAAAGCAGTTTGGGAACATTATTTCTCAATACAGTTCTCCAAGCAGCTGCTACCAATCAATCAGAGTGAGCACAAGAAACTCAAATGATTATCTTTGAAGGTCTAAACAAATTAGTACAACCCTAACACTATTAGTTTTAAAAAAAAGCCTCCTATTGTTTTATTTCTCTAGTAGTACATTTTCTACTACTCCCATTTTGTTTTATTCATTATTTACTCAAATTGTCAAAAGGTGACTGGAAAATTCTATTAGATTTTATATTTAAGGAGACATAATCATGTGCCAAGAGATATTAGGTACTGTTATCTTTGTCTTAGGGGTCTTTAACTGGACCAAGCACATAGGAATTACCTTGAGAATCTTGTTAAAATGCAGGTTCAGTCTCAATAGATTTGAGGAAGGAAATAAGCATCTGAATTGCTAAGAAGGTCATGCTCAGATGATGCCAGTCCTTTTTTTTTTATTATATTATTTATTTATTTTAGAGAGAGAGCATGTGAGTCATGAATGGAGTGGGGAGAGGGAGCAGAGGGAGAGTGAGAAATAGACTCTATGTTGAGTATGGAGCCAGATGTGGGGCTCAGTCTCATGACCCTTAGATCATGCCCTGAGAAGAAATTTAGAGTCAGACACTTAACTGACTGAGCCACCCTGGTACTTCAGATGATGCCGGTCTTGCTGGTTGGTCCTCAGACCACTTTATTTTCAATAGTAAGAGTAAATAATTGATTTTCAACCTTGGCTATACATTGAAATAATTTGGGACTTTTAAAAATATTGAGACTTGGGTCCTTTCTCAGAGATACTTACTTAATGGGACCATGGCATAGAATTTGGATATTTATAAACTCCTTAGGTAATTGTAATATGCAGCCAAAGTTGAGAATCATCACCTCAAGCTATATAAGCTCTGCATCTGGTACTTAATTTATGCTAATAGTAAAAATGAATTGATTTCATGGAACTCACCTCAAAACATGCTTTGCCCCCTTCCAGCCTCACCAATTTTGATTTGGCTCTTTACTTAGCTTCACTCTTGTCTGTGATCTCTATCCTAATTTGTGTTCTTGGTCTCCCATTTGATTTGTCTTAGAATGAAGCCTAGACTTTTCTCAGAATACTTTGGCTTAGCTTTCTCTTTTCCTCTTAGTATCCTTGGCTCTCTCTCATTCAAATCCCTTGCTTACATTTTGGCCTCATGTAAAATGGTAAGTACCATGGCTTTATCAAATATAAAACTGTAAGGAGATCAGAAAGCATTCTGAACCTTGAAAGCTTAGAGACTGCAACTTAAAAATGGGAATTAGATGATTTTCATGTCCTAAATAATCATAAAATTATATAGCTGGAAGAAAATCTAAAGATTACCTGGTTCAGTACCCTTGTGACAGAAACATTGTATGCTGACTCCTAATGAGCAATACCCTTGTATAGTCTCTCCTTGAAGAAGGCACAAATTATGACTTATTCCTAAGCAGTAGAGTATGCAAAAAATGATGGAATGTCATTCCCATGATTACTTTTAGTTATATAAGACTCCATCTTAGTAGACCAGAGAAAGAAAGATTTTCCTGTTTTCCTTGAGAAGGCACTACCCATGTTGTGTATTGAGTATGGAGAGATCCACATACGAGAACTGTGGACAACCTAAGAATAACCTCCAGTCAACAGGCAATATAAAGATGGGTCCCACCAACCTGAATAAAATTGCAACCAGATTCTTCCCTAGTCAAGAACACAGTCCAGCTAACACCTTCATTGCAGCCTGGTGAGATCTTTATACAGAAGACCTAGCTAAGCTGTGATGAGATTTTGACCTGTGCAAACCATGAAATAATAAATGTGTGTAAAATTTTGTTACACATCAATACACTAACACAATACCAATTTTGCATGTAAGGAAACAGAGATCTGGAGCTTATATGATTTATGAACAATATCTTTAAAATTAGCAGCAGAGCTGAACATAGAACTCCAGACACATAGCTCTCACTTTGGGTTTCTCTCTTTCTCTCTCTCTTCCTCTTTATTTTTTTTTCCTTTTCTGTTTTTTTTCTTTCTTCTTCTTCTTCTTCTTTTTCTTCTTCTTCTTCTTCTTCTTCTTCTTCTTCTTCTTCTTCTTCTTCTCCTTTTATAGAGCAGCTTTAGGTTCACAGCAGAATTGAGGAGAAGGTACAGAGATTTCTCATATTCTCCCTTCCTCCACACATGCATAACCTTCCTCTTATAATTGCTGAACCTATATTTACCCATCATAATGGCTCAAAGTCTGTAGTTTATATTATAATTTATGCTTGGTGTTCTACAGTCTTTGGGTTGGGACATATGCATAATGACATTTCTCTTCTTTTTAATATCATGAATGAATAACCAAATGTGGAAGAACAGTTAAATTGATTCTAAGCAAAATACCTAAGATATGGAGGAGTAGGAGATCTAAATTCTTCTGGTTCCAGGAATTTAGTTAGATAGTTATCAAACCAATCAGAACACCTGACAAACTCAACAGGAGATAGAACAAAAGAATAACAGCAATTCTATGAATAGAAAAGTGACCACTTTCAGGAAGTGCATATTTTTCTGGGGTCATTGTTACCCTTTCAGCATTTTGCTCTCTCATTTATCTATTCTTCTCTGGACAAAATGACAAAACAGAAAAACTCACCTCAGAAAAAAAAAAGAAGAAGAAGAAGAAGAAGAAGAAGAAGAAGAAGAAGAAGAAGACGACGACGGCAGTACTGACTGCCAGGAAGCTAATCAATATGGACATTAGTGAGATGTCAAAAATAGAGTTCAGAATGACGATTATAAAGATACTAACTGGGCTTGAAAAAAGTGTCTAGAAGACACTAGAGAATCCATTTATGGAGAAATAAAAAACTAAAATCTAAACAAGTCAAAATTTAAAAGGCTATTAATGAGGTGCAATAAAAAATGGGGACTCTAACTGCTAGGATAGATAAGGCAGAAGAGAGAACTAGTGATATAGAAGACCAAATGATGGAGAATAAAGAAGCTGAGAAAAAGAGAGATTAAAAAAAAAAAAAACTACTGGATCATGAGGGGAGACTTCAAGAGATACATGATACCATAAGACAAAGTAATATTAGAATAATTAGGATCCCAGAAGAAGAAGAAAGAGAGAGAAGGGAAGAAGGCATATTGGAGCACATTACAGCAGAGAACATCCCTAATTTGGGGAAGGAAACAGGCATCAATATCCAGGAGGCACAGAGAAACCCCCTCAAAATCAATAAAAATAGGTCAACATCCCGACATCTAATAGTAAAAGTTACAAGTCTCAGATGTAAAGAGAAAATCCTGAAAGCAGCTCAGGACAAGAGGTATGTAACCCACAATAGTAGAAAGATTAGATTGGCAGCAGACCTATGCACAGAGACCTGGCAGGTCAGAAAGGACTGGCACGATATATTCAGAGCACCAAATGAGAAAAATATGCAGCCAAGAGTACTATGTTCATCTAAGCTGTCATTGAAAATATAAGGAGAGATAAAAAGCTTCCAGGACAAACAGAAACTAGAAGAATTTGTGAACACCAAAACAGCCCTATATGAAATATTGAAAGGGGTCCTCTAGGCAAAGAGAGAGCCTAAAAGTAACATAGACCAGAAAGGACAGAGACAGTATACAGTTTAACACTCACCTTACAGGCAATACGATGGCACTAAATTAATATCTTTCAGTAGTTACCCTGAATGTAAATGGGCTAAATGCCCCAATCAAAAGACGCAGAGCATCAGATTGGATAAAAAAAAAGACCCATCAATATGCTGTCTGCAAGAGACTCATTTTAGACCCAAAGACACCTCTAGATTGAAAATGAGGCATTGGAAAACGATTTACTATGCTAATGGACATCAAAAGCAATCTGGAGTGGCAATCCTTGTATCAGACAGATTAGATTTTAAACAAAAGACTGTAAGAAGAGATGAGAAAGGACACCATATCATTCTTAAAGGGTCTATCCAACAAGAAGATCTAACAATTTTAAATATCTGTGCCCCTAAGATGGGAACAGTCAATTATATAAGCCAATTAATAAAAAAAAGAAACACATCAAAAGTAATACAATAGGTGACTTTAACACCCTCCTCACTGAAGTGGACATATATCTAAGCAAAAGATCAACAAGGAAATAAAGGCTTTAAATGACACACTGGGCTAGATGGATTTCACAGATATATTCAGAATGTTCCATCCCAAAGCAACAGAATACACATTCTTCCCAAGTGCACATGGAACATTCTCCAGAATAGATTACATCCTGGGTCACAAATCTGTTCTCAACCACTACCAAAATATTGAGATTATTTCAGACTACAATGCATTGAAACTAGAACTCAATCAGAAGAGGAAAGTTGGAAGGAACTCAAATACATGGAGGCTAAAGAGCATCCTACTAAAGAATAAATGGGTTAACTAAGATATTAAAGAAGAATTTAAAAAATTATGAAACAAATAAAAATGAAAACACATCTGTTCAAAATCATTGGGATGCAGCAAAGGTAGTCCTGAGAGGAAAGTATACAGTAATACAAGCTTTTCTCAAGAAACAAGAAATGTCTCAAATATGCACCCTAACACTACACCTAATGGAGTTGGAGAAAGAACAGCAAATAAAGCATAAACCCAGCAGAAGAAGAGAAATAATAAAGATCAGAGCAGAAATCAATGAAATAGAAACCAAAGAATCATAGAACAGATCAATGAAGCTAGGAGCCAGTTCTTTGAAAGAATTAATAAGATCGATAAACCGCTGGCCAGACTTATCAAAAAGAAAAAAAAGAATGGACCCAAATAAATAAAATCATGAAGGAAAGAGGAGAGATCACAACAACACCAAGGAAATAGAAAAAATTATAAGAACATATTATGAGCAACTATACACAAGCAAATTAGACAATCTGGAAGAAATGGATGCATTCCTAGAGACATATAAACTACCAAAATTGAACCAAAAAGAAACAGAAAACCTGAACAGACCCATAATCTGTAAGTAAATTGAAGCAAACAAATCAAAAATCTCCAACAAGCAAGAGCCCAGGGCCAGGTGTCTTCTCAGGGGAATTCTACCAAACCTTTAAAGAATTAACACCTATTCTTCTGAAGCTGTTCCAAAAATAGAAATGGAAGGAAAACTTCCAAACTCATTTTATGAGGCCATCATTACCTTGATACCAAAACCAGACAAAGACCAGACAAAAATGAGAATTACAGACCAGTATCCCTGATGAACATGGATGCAAAAATTCTCACCAAAATATTGGTCAGTAGGATCCAACAGTACATTAAAAGGCTTATTCACCATGACCAAGTGGGATTTATTCCTGGGCTGCAAGTTTGTTTCAACATCCACAAATCAATCGATGTGATACAATACATTAATAAGAGAAAGAACAAGCACCATATTCAGTAGATGCAGAAAAAACATTTGCTATGGTACAGCATCCCTTCTTGATCAAAACTCTTCATAGTGTAGGTATAGAGCCTACATACCTCAATATCATAAAAGCCATCTATGAAAAACATACAGTGAATATCATTCTCAATGAGGGGGAAACTGAGAGCTTTTCCGCTAAAGTCAGGAACATGGCAGGGCTGTCTACTACCACCACTGCTATTTAACATAGTACTAGAAGTCCTAGCCTCAGCAATCAGACCACAAAAAGAAATAAAATGCATCCGAATCAGCAAAGAAGAAGTAAAACTCACTCTTTGCAGATGATATTGTACTTTATGTGGGAAACCAAAAAGACTCCACCCCAAAGTTGCTAGAACTCATAAAGGAAAATGTCTGTGCTACCTACGGCAATCTATACATTTAATGCAATCTCTATCAAAATACCATCAACTTTTTTTTTCAAAGAAATAGAACAAATAATCTTAAAATTTGTATGGAACCATAAAAGACCTGGAAGAGCCAGAGGAATGTTGAAAAAGAAGACCAAAGCTGGTAGCATCACAATTCCAGACTTCAGACTCTATTACAAAGCTGTAATCTTCAAGAAAGTGGTACTGGCACAAAACAGTGGTACTGGTACAAAACAGAAACATAGATCAATGGAACAGAATAGGAAATCCAGAAATGGATCCTCAATGCTATGGTCAAATAATCTTTGACAAAGCAGGAAAGAATTTCCAATGGAAAAAGGACAGTTTCTTCAATAAATGGTGGTGGGAAAATTGGACATCCACATGCAGAAGAATGAAACTGGACCATTTCCTTACATCACACACAAAAGTAGACTCAAAATGGATGAAAGACCTACATGTGAGATAGGAATCCATCAAAATCCTTGAGGAGAACACAGGCAGCAACCTCTTCGACCTCAGCCTCATCAATTTCTTCCTAGTAACATCACCAAAGGCAAGGGAAGCAATGGCAAAGATAACTATTGGGATGTCATCAAGATAAAAAGCTTTTGCAGAGCAAAGGAAGCAATTAACAAAACCAAAAGACAACTGAGAGAATGGGAAGAGATATTTGAAAATGACATATCAGATAAGGAATCTATAAAGAACTTATCAAACTCAACACCCAAGCAATATTAATAATCTAATCAAGAAAGGGGCTGAAGACTTGAGCAGACATTTACGCAAAGAAGACATCCAAAAATGGCCAACAGACTTGAAAAAGTACTCAACATCACTCATCATCAGATGAGTACAAATCAAAACCACAGTGAGATACCACATCACACCAGTCAGAATAGCTAAAATTAATAAGTTAGGAAATGATAGATGTTGGCAAGGATGTGGAGAAGGGGGAAAACTCCTACACTGTTGGTGGGAATGCAAACTGGTGCAGCCACTTTAGAAAACAGTATGTTGGTTCCTCAAAAATTTGAAAATAGAGCTACCCTATGACCCAGGAATTGCAGTACTGGGTATTTACCCCAAAGATAAAAATGTAGTGATCCAAAGGGTTACTTGCAACACAATATTTATAGAAGCAGTGTCCACAGTAGTCCATAAACTATGGAAAGAGCTTAGATGTCCATCAACAGAAGAATGGATAAGGAAGATGTGGTACACACACACACACACACACACACACACACACACACGCACACGCACACACACACATACACACGAATATTATAGCAGCCATCAAAAATGAAATCTTGCTATTTGCAATGATGTGGATGGAACTAGAGGGTATTATGCTAAGCAAAATAAATCAATGAGAGAAAGACAATTATCACATGATCTCAGTGACATGAGGAATTTGAGAAATGAGGCAGAGGATCATAGGGGAAAGGAGGGAAAAACAAGGCAAGATGAAACCAGAGAGGGAAACAAACCATAAGAGGCTCTTAATCTCAGGAAACAAAATGAGGGTTGCTGGAGTAAAGGGGGGGTGTGGGCAGGATTATGTGACTGGGTGATGGACATTGGGAAGAGTATGTGTTATAGTGAGTCCTGTAAATTGTCTAAGACTAATGAATCACAGACCTGTACTTCTGAAACAAATAATACATTGTATGTTAATAAATATATAAGATAAATAATATGAGTAACTATACAGAAAAACATTGTAGATTTACTGCAGATATTATGTCTGCTTTATGGCACCCTTTTTTAAAATTCTTCATGAAAAATTAAATAAGTATTATGTGTTTGAATTTGACTCTTTTTCAAGCCTTAGTCATCATTTGATAAGAAGATACTATACTTTTGAAAAATCATCACCAAAATGGAGAGACTGGGAAAAATATATCATTATGGTATATTTGTCAAGGAAAACAAAATAATATCTTCCTATAATCAAAAATATATTGAACAGAAAATTAGTTTTATTTCAAAACCAAAAGAGGATGAAACACTTGAAATACTTAAAATTAAAAACTATTATAAAATACCTATAGAATGAAATGAACTCTACTGAAGATTCAGCAAACTAATTTTTCTCAAATTTTTATTTAAAAAATTGTGTTGTGCTCATCATAAGTGTCCTCTATCCATCTAACCCATCTCCACACACTTCCCTCCCTTAATCCTCATTTTTTTCTCTTTCTTTAAGTGTCTCTTACGGTTTATTTTCCTCTCCCCCCCCCCAACCCCTTCCATATGTTCATCTGTTTTCATGTTCATTTGTCTTTCTCTGACTGACTTATTTCATTTAGCATAATACTCTCTGGCTCTATCCGTATCTTTGCGAATGGCAAGATTTCATTCTTTTTTTTTTTTAAGATTTTATTTATTAATCTGACAGAAACACAGCTAGAGAGGGAACACAAACAGGGAGATCGTGAGAGGGAGAAGCAGGCTTCCCACCAAACGGGACCCCAGGGTCATGACCTGAGCCAAGGGCAGACGCCCAATGATGGAGCCATCCAGGTGCCCGATTTCATTCTTTTTGATAGCTGAGTAATATTCCATTGTGTATACCTACCACATCTTCTTTACCCATTCATCTATCAATGGACAATTGGATTCTTTTCATAGTTTGGGTGTTGTTGATAATGCTGCTATGAACATTGGGCTGCATATACCCCTTCAAATCTGCATTTTTGTATTATTTGGATAAATACCTGGTAGTACACTTAGTAAATTTTGTATAAGGTTTCTCACAGTGCTAGTACGTTAATCAGGGCTGCTTGACATCTGTTCTCCTCATCCCAGTTCACTCTGTGCTGATTACCAACCCCATTTGGTAGTACAGTTGTTGGGTTTTAGGGTAATTCCATTTTTAACTTTTGGAGGAAACTCCATACTGTTTTCTGGAGTGCCTGGATCTGTTTGCATTCCCATTAACAGTGCAAGAGGGTTCCCCTTTCTCCACATCCTTGCCAACATCTGTTGTTTCCTGAATTGTTGACTGTGGCCATTCTGACAGGTGTAAGGTTGTATCTCGTCCTGGTTTAGATTTGTATTTAGCTGATGATAAGTCATGTTGAGCATCTTTTCATGTGTCTGTTAGACACCTGTATGTGTTCTTTGGAAAAGTGTCTGTTCTAGTCTTCTGCCCATTTTTTAACTGGATTACTTATTGTTTGAGTTTTGGGTTTGATAAATTCTTTATAGATTTTGGATACTAACCCTTTATCAGATTTGTCATTTGCAAATATCTTCTCCCATTCTGTAGTCTGCCTATTAATTTTGTTGGTTGTTTCCTTCAGAAGCTTTTTATCTTGATGAAGTCCCCATTGTTCATTTTTGCTTTTGTTTCCCTTGCCTCCAGTGATGCGTTTAGTAAGAAGTTGCTATTGCCGAGGTAAAGGAGGTTGCTGCCTGTGTTCTCCTCTAAGATTTCAGTGATTTCCTATGTCATATTTAATTCTTTCATCCATTTTGAGTTTGTTTTTGTATATGGTGTAAAAATGTGGTCCAGTTTCATCCTTCTGAATGTTAAGATTTGGCAAACTTTAAAATTAAAAAGGTTTCAGTTTTTTAAGTGTAGTGTGTATTTGCATGGTTGTCAGAATAATACTCACTAAAGGTAATTTCACAGTAATTTGAATAAGCAAAAATATTCTTTCCCTATTTTCTTAAACTCTGATATTCAGCACAGTTTAAGGAACAAATTCAATTCTCAGTAAGGGCCAGGTATATTAATCATTGGAATTTCAGAAGTAAATTAGGTAGAAATTCCCTCAAAGAGCTTACTGTCAAGTTCATATCCTCCTGGAAGCTGGATCATGAACAGAGAGAAAAATAACAGTCACCATAGGTATTTGGTTCATATGATTGTGAAGAGTGTATGTCAATTGCCTAATCGGTGTTTAGTATAATGCCAGGTTCTCTACAGTGTAAAAGAAACTGAAATGCATTGTCCTTGCATCTTAATAAGCACCTTATCATGGGCTTCAAATAGTATAAAAAATAGAGGGGTAGTATGTTTTTACCCCAGGTGAAATAATCATATTTCCTCATTCCTCCTTTAATTCTTAAACAGCACGACAAACTAGGAATGAATCATGCACAATAAAACTTACATGGAGATTATGACCTCCACATTTATGTGAGGGACAGGGTGCCATGCTGGAAAAAGCAAAAATTTTATTTAGATCCAAATCTGGTCATATAACTTATACATGAATTTGGGAAAGTCATTTAACTCCTCCAAGTATTGAATGTGTGCATTGCAGAGTTGTGAAAATCTAGACACAACATTTATTCACACTTTATTCTTTAATAATTGAAGTTTCACTGGTTACATGGTTAACCATCTAAAGTTATATTTATAAGCTTTTCTTGTAATTAGTTGTAGTACTATGATTAGTTGTAGTCTGGACAATAAAATGAAGCAGAAGTTACTGATGCATCTTCCAGGTTATCTCTCAAAAGGGAAGGGGACTTGCCTTGCTCCTCTTCTCTTTCTCTACCTCTTACAGGCTGAAACGTGAGTTTGATAAGCCATATTCACTTTAGAGCAACCTAGGAGAAGCAGAGAGACAAGAATGGAAACGAGTCTGAATCTCTGATACCTTCAATCAGCTCTACAATCAATGGACTACCTTCTCAGGCTGTTTTGAGGATATAGAAATAAATTACTCTTGGTGAGGAAAAAAATCAACTATATTATTGAGTCTCTGAATACAGAACTCTAGCCTTGAATATTCATCAATATATCTATCTGAGTAACTAATACATCATCCTGTATACATTACCTAAGTCCTGCTGTTTTCACCATGCTTTATGAAATGATAGGACTATATTACACTCACTAACTTTTAGTCCTCATTTATGTAATTTCAGAATCAAGTGCATTTTTAAGATCCGTTGGTTTTTCCTCAAGTATTTCTTAAATTTTGCATAAGGTTTCTCACAGTGCTAGTACGTTAATCAGGGCTGCTTGACATCTGTTCTGGGACTTTGTTCATCTCTATGTTTTATGGTATACCCTAAGGAACTGAAAGTCCCTTTCCTTGTATTGAGTCCTAATAATTTTAAGGTAAAAAGGTGAGCTGGATTCCTCATTTCATATACTGTCCTTTGTTGGAGGGCGGTCACATCTCCATCATTTTCATCCCAGAGTTTACCTCAACTCTTAGGGTGGCTAGGTTGGGATAATTTGAGTTAAAAACTACCAGTGATTTTTGGCTTCTTTTATCATATTGGTTTATTTCGTAAGAATGAGTTATATCTCTGTGACCTCATTCTGTTCCTGGAAATCATTTTTCTAGAACTTCCCTATCTTTTCATCCCAGTTCACTCTGTGAACCAACCCCATTTGGTGATATATTTTGAATAATTTTCCCAAACAAAAAAACTAATAAGTAAATTAAAAAGATATACTAAAAAATCTAAATTATATGAAATGCTAGATATCTGTCTGGACAGTTGGCATAGAAGATGGGTATAGAATTTTGATGTTTATAGAGAAGCAGAAAGCCTGTATCCCACCTTCTAAAATGTAAATATCTTATAGTTTGGATCATTAAGTCTCAATGGTAATGATGTTTTACTCTGGTTTGAACTTTTAATTTATTTTTTAGTCATTATTTTTTTGTTTTAAACTTTTTATTTGATAGATCTGATTTTACTAATACAGGATTCTCTACCTCAAAACAAAGCATGAACTTTTAAGAAAATTTGAAAAAAAAAAACAAACCTGAACGATTTCCAGTTGTATCTTCTGTAATAATGCAGATCTTTGATTTTCTGAAAGAGGGTTGGTTCAAATGTGTGCTCATATAAAATGGAAAAATTCTAATATAGAATCATTGAATTTTGTGAATGAAAAATGTGGTGAAAGACAGACGAGGGAAGTGTGTATATTTAAAATAGAATTATTTTTATTAAAACTTTCTGGAAAGCCTTTACTAAACTTCAGTTCATTTTCTTGTTCTCAAAATACAGGAAAGCAGCTAATTGAAGGAAAACAATGTAAAACCATTTTTAGAATACAAAGGAAGTAAATAAAATATACATATATATGTACCTGTATGTGTGTTTGTGTACACACACACACACACACACACAAAATCAAAGGTCAGTGCCATATAACTGTAGTTCTACTGGCAGTAGCTTCATTTTCCAGGCAGTAGCAGCTAGTTGGTCAACATCAGAAATCATCATGAAAAATTTCTTTCAGAGTCTATACTCCTTAATTCTTTCATAGAGAAAGAGAGCAAGCTTTATGGGGAAAACTAGCAATGGGCTACTATATTTTGTAAGATTTTCTGTAATGGAAATTTGAAAATATATTTTGGAAATATATTTTGGTTTGGCCAAGAACCATCTAATGGTTGTTTTACTATAGAAAAAGGCATAGTAATGAGCTATGACCTACAGATTTAGATTCTACTTAGCAGGGTAGAAAACTTGGAGTCACTCAAGTAGTAAATGTTTTCGCAAAGTAACCCACAACCAAAAATTCCTCAGTGAATTTGCAAGTTTATACATAACACTATTAAATGAACAAGTAGCTTTCCTGTTGACTCCAGCCACAAAGCACATTTTCATGACCAAACATTAACAGCTAAACTAACAATGCCAAGATAAAGGGAGTAGGGAGCAGGGAGAGGAAGGAAATAATCATTTATATGAATTGGAAGTACAAAATGTTCCAAGCAAAAATGAATTACATTTTGGAAGTATTTTTCAATGTCAAAATGTTTTCTAATGGGCCAAAAAAAAAAAGGAAAAGACTTTTTACTTACAGACATAATTAGACTTAAATATTCCACCCATTAGCATTGTTTTTCCCTACAATGCTCTCTCTGTTTATTATTAATTATTCTCTACTGCTCATTGTGTCAGGATGACTACATGTATAATAATGTCAGCATAAGCATGTAACGAATATAATCATTGATTTTCCCCTAATAGATTTGTATGAAGAACAGAAAGCCTCTCAGAAGCTTGGTTTCAGTGATTTCATGAAATGATGATTTACCCACTATCTATTGTCTAGATCAGCCCTTTTGCTTCTTTGGTGCGGTTATATATCAACATGCCTAAAATGATACCATGGAATTACAAGATATGGAAGTATTTCCAGGATTAACAAAAAAGACTGGAATATGGCCAGTAGTATTAAATGTATTTTATTGAATAAAAATTTTAAGAAAAGTTGATAGTATGTTCTATGTGTCAGCTATATAGAGTTACTCACGTTTTCCTGAGTAAGCCATATTCTCTTACACTTTCATACATCCATTGAATGGGAACTCTTCTTTACCATAATTTTTTTCCTTTCCCTTTATATTCCTGAGGATCTCCTCTAACAATTGTTTTTGTTAAAGATTACCTAATGTGCAATAAAACATGTTCTGGTAATTTTTGCATGATTCTTTGTAGTGTTTGTTATACTGTATTCTGCTTTTCTTTTTTTTTTTTTTTTGCCCATTTGTTTTTTGAGAGCAAAAACCTCTCAAGGTCATATAATCTGCCTTATTTGCCTTGGATTTTGCTATTATAGTAGTGATAAAAATATTAGAAAATATTTAATATAGAAATAATAATTTAGGGGTGCCTGGGTGGCTCAGTTGGTTGAGCAACTGCCTTCGGCTCAGGTCATGATACCGAAGATCCGGGATTGAGTCCCACATCAGGCTCCCTGCTAGGCGGGAAGCCTGCTTCTCCCTCTCTCACTCCCCTTGCTTGTGTTCCCTCTCTGGCTGTGTTTCTCTCTGTAAAATAAATAAATTCTTAAAAAAAAAAAAGAAATAATAATTTACACAATGCTTGGAATTACAGAAAGTTACTTTCTTACATATTATCTCATTTAATCTTTTAAAAACTCAGTGAGATAGCTCTGTGTTCCCAGATATGTGATGAACTAGAACAATTTAGTATTTAGTCCAGTTAAATAGCATAATAGTAATTTCTAAACTTGGCCACTGATCAAACTCACCAGAAAAGATTTCTTATGAATTAAAAGCCGTGTTTTGTTTTGTTTTGTTTTGTTTTGCTCTTACAAAGAAAGCTCAGTGGCCATTCTAGGATATGTAACTATATCTATATCTTTACATATATATCTATACCTACTTTTCTGGATATATTTAGAGGTTATATTACCATAGGTGGATTGCTGCTTCCAAAGAGGTATGCATTTAAAATTTTGATAGATGTTAAAATTGGTTTCCAAAATTTTGAATTGATTTGTATTCACACCAAGGAAAATTGAGAATTACTGATTCATCATGTGTTTGCCTACATAGGAAATATTCAACTTTAATCTTGGACCATCCTGGTTACAAAAATTGGCATCTTATTTCTGTTATACTTGAGTTTCTTTAATTATGAGTGAAGTTGAGCATTTCTTCATGTATTTTTTGTCATTTGTGTATATGCACATGTGTGCACCATCTGTTCTTTATTTTTAAGAGTTTATTTATTTATTTGACAGAGAGAGAGAGAGATCACAAGCAGGCAGAGAGGCAGGCAGAGAGAGAGAGAGGAGAAAGCAGGCTCCCTTCTGAGCAGAGAGCCCGATGTGGGCCTTGATCCCAGGACCCTGAGATCATGACCTGAGCCGAAGGTGGAGGCTTTAACCCCCTGAGCCACCCAGGTGCCCATGCACCATCTGTCCTTATTCTTGATCCATTTTTCTTTCATATTGTTAGTCTTTTATATATATTTTTTGTAACAGCTCTAATATAATAAGGAACTTAGTCCTTTTCACCACTTATGAATATTGCTCTTGTCTTGGAAGAGCGGTTTAAACATGCAGTGCATACGAACCTCCCCTCTTCCCTCTAGCCTTGACCTATTGAATATTTATAAATGAGAGGTAGGAATCTAAAGTTTTAGAAAACTTCCCCTAGGTTGTTCTACTGTAGCTGACCCATAGATAGTGTTTGAAAACTACTGACTTACACAGCAGGCATGAAATAGTTAATTATGACAATGTGTGTTGCTAGAGAAACTATTTTTAATAGTAACGTGCAACGAAGAATCATGGAAACCATGACTCTACCCAACTGGGAATCCTTTTCTCAAGGGTGTTAATCTGGAAGTAATTTTTCCTAACAAAAGGATCATGGCTATAAAAACTCCTGTTGACATCATAGCATGGTAGAAATATAGAAACTTTCCAAGAAATAGAGCTATAAATCTATTTCTGGGGTATCTCAGAAAACATATTTCATAGAGCATTTGGAGGAAGAAGTATTCTGTGCAATGACATGGACCAAATGGAGATGCAAAAGCTGAGAATGATTCATAAATGGGGAAAATAAGACGATCAGTAATAGTTGATGAATAAAGGGACATAATTATTCTGGATGAGAGATATTGCAGAGAGCTATGCCAAATCTCTAATGAGGAAGGATTGATTATCATATTATATAATTCTATAATTGTCATGTAGTCATAGTAGTAGTAGTTGTAGTAGTAGTGGTAGTAGTTGTAGTAGTAGTGGTAGTAGTTGTAGTAGTAGTAGTAGTAGTAGTAGTAGTAGTAGCAGTAGAAGTAGCAGCAGCTAACATTTTAAGCATTTTTCTAAAGTTTATGTGTGCTAAGTGACTTAGTCCCTATAAAGTAGCCACTATCACCCCTTTTTTTTACAAGAAACAGTTGAGTTTGAAAAGGGTTAAATAGTTTTACTGAGGCTATTCAGATGGTAGGTGGCTGAGGTAGGCTTTGAAGAGTACAGCTCAAGAGCCCATACTCATAGCTGTCATGGTTCAGTTCTTAAACTTTACAGCTCATTTTTCATTGAGTAATGTGATTCACTTGAAGTTAACATTCTACAAGTGGGTCTAGACTCCAGGAAATATCCTGTTTTTTTTCTCTTCTCATATTTTCACATTAGCCCATAAAAAAGAAAATTGCCACCAATCTCCCAAGCTATTGAGAAAATATAGGAAGGTGCAAAGTCTGTCTTTTGCTATTTTCTTAACTTGCTCCTCTCCCAAGAGGTAGTTGCTTATTCATGTTCCTTATCTGTCTTTAAAAAATTATGACTCTTATATAGCATCTCGCAAATGTACTTCCTTTCTCTCTCTCTCTCTTTCTCTCTCTCTTTCTCTCTAACTCTTACTCTCTCAGTACTCTTTACCCTCTCCTGGACTAATTGAGGGCTTATAATTTTCCCACACCCCATAAAATAAGGGAGAGACTGGGTTTCAACCTATGAGACTCAAGGAGTTTTCAGCTCACTCTGCTCCATGTTCTCTGCCTGGGTCTAAATCTCACTTTGTAAGCTTGCCCCTCTGGAACACTTCTGTGGTTTTGCAATTGGCTGGACTTGGTAGAAGATCCTATAGGAATGATTACTGCCTTCCATTATAAGATACTGTTCACTAGGTGGTTATCTTTTAGAAAAAGAATAAGAGTTAACATTCAAAGATTAACAGATCATCCCATAGGAGGATGGATAGGCTTCATTTGGCTGTAGTGGTTCATTGTAGTGCTCACTGGTCAGAAACTGGATTTACAGACACCTGCTGGTTTTCAGGTTTTGACTGTTAGGGTGCAGGGGTACGGCTTTTAATAGGACCTCAGTCAAATTTGTGTTTAGCAAAAAAAACTCATTTCAAGGGTTAAGAAGACATTGAATAGGAGAGATCTGATTTGAAGCAGAGAGAGATTTCTTTTGTTGCTTTAGAAATCTTTCTTTGGAAATTTTGTGTAGAATACTGGCTTTATATCTCCAAGGACTTGCTATAGCCAGCTCTGGCCATGAAAGCTAGAGACAAATAATGAGCAAGCTTTGCATTGGTATCTAGTATTCTAGGTTGCTTTTTTAGTCTTCTTCTTGCAACCTGCTTGTAAGCCAAGGTGAAGATAACTATGGACACCAAAATTCGACTTTGGAATGGCAAAAGAGCAGTGATGTAACATTATGCAAGCTTAAAAGAATTAACTGGTGAGGAAGAGAAAAGTTTCCAGGAGGAAAAAAAAGTACAGCAAAAGTCTCATTGGTCTCTGAAAGCGTAGGCTCTTTGAGTGCCAACATCAAACTAGACCAAAGAAATGTGTGGGAATTAAGGTGATAATACTTGCCTAGATTCTCCTCTGTCCTTATGAGGGAAGCTTTATACTAATAGCCAATATATATAGTACTAAAAATCTAAAAAATAATTTGTGATCTTAATGGGGATAGAGGTAGAAGATATAGCAGTTACAGAATTTAAGAATTTAGCTTTAAAAAAAAATTCTTTTACCGTGGAATGCTTGCTTTTAAATGGAGTTTAGGGTCAGTTCCACTTAGAGGGCTGGAATGCAAGACTTAAAGGTATATTTGAACATGATGTTTGCATGTGTTTTTGCATGACAGTGATGCAAGAAAGAAGCCTCAAAAAAGTACTGGAGACTGGGAGTACCACCATTACAAACATCTGGATAGTTCAAAGAAATAGAAAGGGGTCAAATGCTACAGAAGCATGGCTCAATACATAGATTTCTGCACTGAATATGGTAAACAATGTCTTGAAAAGTTTCCCAAATATGCTCACATTTCCAGATTGTAGATACCTGTGGCTGAAATAAAGGTTTTCTCTGTCTTTAATGTTTTCTTTGTCTGTCTATATATCCTGGCTCTTCTTGTATCTGAAATATGTCTCTGAATTAGACTATATATGGGTTCTGAAAAATGATTTTGTGATGGGCTAGCTGCATTGCCTAGATGATTGTTATACATTCTAAATTTTGTGTGAGGCATACTGGTGCTGTCATGCACCCTCTTTGCCGCTGGAATCTTCTGGAAAAGCGGGCTATATGAAAGAGCCAAGATTTTGTTAGTTCAACATATAAGCTTGAAATATTCTACTTCCTGTCCTGCAATGAATGTGGGGGGAGTGTAAAGAGACAGCCAATAGTATAACATTGATAAAAGGAGTACTGATTCTATTCCAGTATCCAAAGTATAACTATTCACTAATAATAGAGTACTGATTCTATTCCAGTGTCCAAAGTAAAAATAGTAAGATTTTATCTTCATTTAGTTGTTTTGGGATATTTTTCAATAGGAGGGCACTCAGGATTGGAAGGATTGGTGAATCATTCTCAATGAACACTTAAACTATCATTTAAAATCACTATTAAAGAACCCATCAAGAGCCAGAGGCAAAGTGTCACAAATTGTATGATTTCATTTATATAAATTGTCTAGAAAGAGCACATCTACAGAGAAAACAGATTAGTGGTTGTCTTGGGCTGAGGATAAGAATGGGTATGACTGCAAATGGGCACAGGGTTTCTTTTTGGAGTCATAGAAATGTTCAAAAAGTAGACAGTGGTGATGGTTGCACAACTCTGTAAATTCCCTACAAATCATTGAACAGTACACCTAAAATAAGTGAATCATATAGTTTGTAAATAAAGCTTCTTTAAAAATAATAAAAACAAACAAAAACCCAGAACTCACCTAGTAATATTATAGATGAATATCTGAGGCAGGGCAATCCTGAATGAAAACTCTTGGTAAAATGCTGGTTTCTAAGATGGTCAGGCCAGAAAAGCAGCATTCTTTGGCAAAGATTTTTCTTGAATGAGTGTTGTCCACATTACTCAAGCATTCATTATAAAAAAGTCAAAAACCAGGAAGTACAGGTTTTACCTTTCTTTTGTGTCCCAAAGCAAAGGCAAAACACAGAATGCTCAGGACTATATCAATACATCTTGATAAACAGTACAGGACTTTTTCAGTTGGATTTCATGACTAAAAATTTTAAGCATATGTGCTATGACTTATTTTCTTACCTGTAATATATATTATTTGTTTACTCAAGAAATATAAACATTTTCCTAAGGCTTCTTGCTGGATACAGAGTTATCATTGCAGGTAAAACTCTATAAGCCTTTCAGGAAAATCAGTCTGGACATCACCTTGCTCCACACATCACTGTTCACAATCAGAATCAAACCTGTTTTTCAGTGAGGCAGTCTATATGCAAATTGGTAACTGTCATCTGCCCAAATGTATAGAATAATTTGATCTGGAATTTTAAAGCACAGTTGAATAAATTGAAAAAAAATAACTGCTGATTTTATGAGTAGGTAAAAATCTGAGTTAATGAACTTTGCTTCTGTACTTTGCAATGATTTTAACTGCATTGAATTAAGAGGAAGTGGGCTTTTACCGGCATTCTACACAGATGGCAACGCAAGAGTAGTATCAGTCTGTGGAGATTAAAAACATGAGTTGGATCCTGGTTTATTAAAAGACAGCAGGTTTTATTCTTTAGAGTTATATTAAGAATAAAACAAACACCAAAAAAGCCCACATGGGAACTTTGATTAGTCAGATCTTTGTCACTGTTGAAATGCAGGTTGTATGGGTCAGATAGAAAGTCCCATAAGGTAGTTATGCAATCAAGGAAGCTTTTTGGTTCACACACCTGAGTTGTTTCCAAGGGTAGGAATACAGTGGCAATCTGTGCCACATGGCAGGGATGTTCAGAAAAATGTTACGAAAGGAGTAGATGGAATTAATCCTGTGAAAGCTGAAAACTGTCCACTGAACAACAGCACTGTGATCTGACAGAGTGTAGAGCAGGGGGACACGCTGAGCAGGGGGACAGAATCTAGAATTATATAGTCATCTAGGAATATAAAATTTGCTTCCTTTAGGAATTCATCATTAACTATTGTCGCTGCTGTTGTTTTTCAATGTCAAAAATGACATCGTTGTTTTCAACTCCATATTGCCTATTTCAGTTCTCCCAAAACATTTTCCCAAAATGTGTGTGTGTGTGTGTGTGTGTGTCTGTGTGCCTGTCTGTGTGCATGTGTGTGTTTTGTAAATGGTCTTATTTCTGCGTGTTGGTTTTTAATATGTAGAATCCCAAATTCAGTGAAGGAAAGGGTGATTTTAAAGAAGACTCCAGATTATTTCTTTATCACTACCTTTAACATTGGAGTAATTTAAAACCTCACTTAAAAAGATGAACACTGGGCGCCTGGGTGGCTCAGTTGGTTAAGCCACTGCCTTCGGCTCAGGTCATGATCCTGGGTGGAGACCCGGGATCGAGCCCCACATCAGGCTCCCTGCTCCGCGGGAAGCCTGCTTCTCCCTCTCTCACTCCCCCTGCTTGTGTTCCCTCTCTGGCTGTGTTTCTCTCTGTCAAATAAATAAAATATTTTTTTAAAAAAAGATTAACACTATTTATTGTTATCCTGATAACATGTATAAAACATTTAGAAATCCTCTGTGAAAGTGTTCTCCAGTTGTTACATGTGATACGACTGTATCTGGTCAGATATACTGTATGAAGAATCCTGGCTAGAGTTGATCTAGCACCAAAATTTTCTCTTCTGGTGTTTTTAATCACATAGCGGCCTAGCCAATCACATTTTCTTAAACTTACTTGATGCCTGCCACATACCATTCAAATTATAGATGAGAATTCAGACCTGATTCTTCAGGATTCAGAAAAAATGTTGAGGTTCAATACTCCAAACCTACTTTCCCACTTGAATAATTCACCTTTTCCCAGTTATTTCATTGAGTAGTTATTTGGATTATGTACTTGCCTTATATTTCCACTTTCATGCAGTGTGTTATGTATTTTCCTTGGCTTTGTCCTCTGGGTTTGGAGAATTCCAAGCCAGTCGGATTATCTAGTCAAGCTTCCAGAAATTCATCTGGGTTCAGAACTTTGAGCCTTAGCTTTTTTTTTTTTTTTAAGATTTTATTTATTTGACAGAGAGAAACACAGCCAGAGAGGGAACACAAGCAGTGAGAGAGGGAGAAGCAGGCTTCCCAATGAGCAGGGAGCCTGATGTGGGACTCGATCCTGGGTCTCCGGGATCATGACCTGAGCTGAAGGCAGTCACTTAACCAACTGAGCCACCCAGGAGCCCCCCCCCCTTTTTTTAATGCAGGAGCTGTTTGAAAAGACAACACAGCTGTAGAGCAAAACAGCAGGGGAAAATAATGGGCCTGGAAATATTTTAACTAATACATTAGAAGTAATCTACCAAGGTAGAACATTAACTAGGAGATCTGCTCTTCCTACAGACCCTGATAAAAAAATAATATGGCTTATGAGGCAGTATTCCTGTGAATACCACTTTATTTGACATATCCCAGGGTGTCATTAATGTTTCCTGTTTCATCAGGGAGGAGAGCAAAGTAAGCAAATACAACTTTGGCAATACTTGAAAGTCCTGTAAAAAAAAAACACCAGGAAAAAAAGTAACATCAGAGATCTTTGTCTACAGTAATGAACATACCAAATGATTATTAATGATCAGGCCACTGGATTTATTCAGACAATGGAGAGATTACCAGAATTAAACCTTAAGATCAGAGAATAGTATGCAAATATGGCCACATTGGGAAAGGAAGAAGGAAAGCAGCTAAAGTTTTGAATGAGATGGATCAATTACTAAATACATATCATTTAGTAAAAATAGACTTGATATTTAACCCTAAAGTGTGAGACTAAATTTGAAAGTTATTTACATATTGACTGTTTCCCACCATCACCTTTACTATGCAGAAACCCCACCTGTAGCTGTAGAAACTTAACATAAACCAGAAGCAGTGGGTCATTCCTGAATTAATCCTTATTCTGTATTTTTTCTCTTTCCTTCAGTGATGGCTCCCATGACAGCTTTGCTTTGTGTCTAGTTTCCCTTTGGACTTGGCTTTGCTTTCAGTTAAAATATTTCGGGTCTAGAGCCTTGGCTTCTAGATTTGTTTTTTGGACATGTTACTTGTTTGGAGCTGATGTTATTTTTGTCTGTGGGGTGTGGTTAAGGCATAATGCAGTGCTATCCCTAGTCTTTGATTCATAGCAAGTGTAGGCAGGTCTTCCCTATATTGTCCTTCCTATTAGGAAGTGAAATCAGTCACATATCTAAGTCTGTAGGTGAGCCTACAGAGAGACATCTAATGACCACTCCCCACCCCCAGCCCTGTCCCTACACTCTGTGTGCATGAAGGAAAGTAGAGGGCGGCAGGAGTAATAGCAATAACTTACTTTTATTGAGTGCTAACTTCATGCCAGATATCATCTTGTTTAATCTTTAAAATAATAATAACTCTTTTTAGGGTCTCTTATTCCACAGTTTTGGAATTTTGGTTCTGCCAGATCTTTGGAGATGTTCCTCTGGAATCAACGAGTCCACAGAGTATGAAGTGGAGTAGGGAAGAAAATTGCTTAGGAGATAGGATAGCAGTCTTAGCATGTATAGATGTCTAAACTACACTGGGAATTTCACACACAAAAAGGTTGTTTCCCTATATATTTGCATTTTCAGTTCCTGATTAGCAGTCTGCCTCTCATAGAATCATTTATCCTTTTTATGTGTTTGATATAAACTAATTATGCAACGTATAATCATTTATGTTACTCTCAGGAAGTTGTGAGGGTAATAAGTAGACCCCCTTTTGTTTGCTTTAAGCATGTTTAGTATGATAAGTAGCATTCTTTCTAACTGTATAACATAGTGGATTCAGCATATCTAAATTTGGAATCAGAAGCTGAAAAGACTGAAATTGTTTTGAAAGGAAAAAACCAGGAAGGTTGAGGCATGCACTAGATATAGAGGCATTCTGGAGAGTGACTGGCTAAGTGGTTTCAAACAACTATGTATTAGCAAATTGTGTCCACGTAGCATGCATGCTGTATATATTTCTCATCTGTATTTTCTTTTTTTTTAAAGATTTTATTTATTTATTTGACAGAGAGAAACACAGAGAAGAATACAAGCAGAGGGAGTGAGAGAAGGAGAAGCAAGCTTCCTGCTGAGCAGGGAGCCTGATGCAAGGCTTGATCCTGCAACTTGACTCCAGGATCATGACCCGACCCAAAGGCAGACGCTTAATGACTGAGCCACCCAGGGGCCCCTCATCTGTATTTTCTTTGAAATTCTAAATAAATGATAAATTGTTCACAGTTGCTTTAGTCTGAGTGGATTCTTCACAACAGATGAACATCCCTGTTTGGTTTTGTTTCAAGGATCAGCATGGAGTGAAAATATTTTACTAGTGGTCAATTCAAGATATGGATATAGATCCTTAGGAGTTAGTCAGATTTCAGCAAGAGGGTGGTAGTTAGGGTGATGACGAACTTCCTTGATGAAGGAAGGACAAAGGACAGAGAAGAGGAGAAGTGAAGAAAATGTCTCCCAATAGAAACCTGCACACACATTGAAATGAAGAGTGAAGAATTCTTATATTTAAATCTAACTATTTTGGCTTCAATATATAAGTTAAACAGTACCCAGGAGCTTTTCGGTACTCCATTTTTAGTTCCACACACACCAAAAGTGTTTACATAATGAACAGAAATCATTGCCTACTGTGATATTGTGGTATAAAAAGAAATGTGTTTTTGGTCTTTGTTCCTGGAACCTAGCACAAAATTTCTAAGACCCTTGGAATCTCTGGAGTCTAAGAGTGTCCACTTGAATGGTAATGAGATCACTAGTGGCTGGGTCCACAGACAGCTTCTGGCTGGCCAGAAAGATAAAGGCGTGATTAGAGGGTTGGAACTTTCAGCCACACCCACCAACCTCTGGGGAGGGGAGACGGAGGGAAGACTGACATATTCACCGATTGCCAATGTTTTAATCTTGCCAATGATTTAATCCTGCCAATGATTTAATCCTAAATAATGAAGGCTCCATAGCAACCCTAATAAATGGGGTTTTGAGAGCTTTCATGTCAGTGAATGTATTCATGTGCTGGGAAAGTGGCATACCCCAACTCCTTGAGGACAGAAGCTCCCATACTCAGGACTCTTCCAGACCTCACCCAATGTATTTTTCCAGCTGGGTGTTAATTTATCTCCTTTGTAATATCTTTTATTATAAAATGGTAAATGTTGATACATATTTTCCTGAATTCTGTGAGACATAGCAAATTATCAAAATTGAGGAGGGGTTTGTGAGGACTTCTAATTTACAGCCAGTTGGTCAGAAGTACAAGTGACAACCTGGAATGTGTACCAGTCACCTGAAGTGGGGGCAGTCTTGTGGGACTGTGAGCCCTAAACCTGTCAGGTCTGCACTAACTCTAGGTAATGTCAGAACTGAATATGTAGAACATCCAGCTGGTATTCAGAGAGTTGGAGAGTTGGTGTGGGAAAAAAACCCACACATACAGTGATAGAAAACTGAGTACATTAATAAGTTTTCAGTAGGCTTTCAGTGATTTCAAGCATATATAAAAGCATATATAAAATTCTTCCTAAATTCTCTAATAACGTTGTTTTTGGAATGTTGTGGTACTCTCAGGAGTATGTACTTGTCTTCTTGCTATTTCGCCAGGCAAGAGAAACAACTTCAAAGCAGCAATTAAGAGAGTATTCAATAATCTACTGGCTTACTTTGAAAGTTCTAAGATGAGGCATAACAAAGGGATATGCATGTGTGTGTGTGTGTGTGTTAAAGAGACAATATAGTGGATGAATGTATACGTATGTATTTGGAATTAAACCTCTTAATATATAACATGCTATAACATTTATGAGAGATATATAATTACATATATATATATATAAAGTCATATATAATATAATATACTTTATGCCAAACTGTTAAGTTTATGAGGTAATATCCTCTGAGGACATGTCAGACAACACAGCATAGTTTGTTTGTTTGTTTATCTTAAAGACTTTATTTATTTGACAGAGAGAAACAGCTAGAGAGGGAACACAAGCAGGGTGAAAGAGAGGGAGAAGCATAATATGCTGCGGGGCAATGTAATTTATAAATAGAACCATGGGGGGCACGTGGATGGCTCAATTGTTAAGTGTCTGCCTTTGGCTCATGTTATGATCTCAGGATCCCGGGATTGAGCCCCATATCAGGCTCCCTGCTCGGTGGTAAGCCTGCCTCTCCCTCTCTCACTTGCCCTGCTCATGTTCCATCTCTAGCTGTGTTTCTCTCTGTCAAACAAATAAATAAAATCTTAAAACAAGTGGAACTGTGGAACAAGGGTCCACATTTGTGATACATTGAGCTCTTCTGTCTGCAGTATAGATGCTATTCCACAGCAAAACAGCTCTGTGTGTGTGCGTGTGTGTGTGTGTGTGTGTGTGTGTGTGTGTGGTCTAGGCAATAAAAGTACGGTAGAGTCTGGTCAAGATGTGGAGTTGCTTAAGGTTAGCAGAATAATTTGCTGGCCTCATTATACTGGATGATTGAAGTGTAATTGTTGAGGGCAAGGTCCTAGAGCTGGACTATGTAGGTTTGAACTCTGGCCCTTCCATCTACTAGCTGAATGGAGACTGGCCTTGGGAAAGTTACTTGACTTGTTCTTCTTCAGTTTCTGAATAGGTAAAATGAAGATAATATTTTACTGTGCCTCATAGAGTTTTCTGAGAAGCTTACATGAGTCATGGTATGTAAGAGCACTTTGAATGGTAACACCATAAGTACACAATAAATATTATCTACTATTATCTGTTCTCCAGCATAGTGAGACCTGAAAGTACCAGCTATTGTTCTGAGACTGTGCTTTTGGAATCATCTCAGCTCTGTCTTCTTTAGTACCAAAGATGGCAGAAATAAGCCTCAGATATGAAGCTGTAACATGCATCCCTCAACCTAGCCCTGAGGCCACTGTAATCCTGCAGAACAAGTAATGGCATTACACAGCTAAAGAATGTGGGTGTGGCATGGGACATGCACATGACTAGGCTGTTTCAATTTGGACAAGTACTGAAATCCATGAACATATTCTGGGTTACTCTAGGTTTCTTCCTGTAGCAAAAGGCTATTTATTTCTTTTCCTATTAAAAAAAAATGAATGAATGAATGAATGAATGAATGACTATTGTGGTCAAACCCTTTAGCTGGCTTGTGTATCATGGACTACAATAAATATCCTAAACTGACAGGATCATAATGATCATGGACTCTTTTACTGTATGTATATATGTGAAGACAGGTGATAAGACACCTAGCCCTCACCCTTATAGCTAGTAAGTGACAGAACAATGAGAACTGGATTTCCTGGCTACTGGTTCTTTGGGTTTCGGGTACCCCGGGAGCAAGCTAGTGACTGTTCTCTGGTGTTTACAATCTAACTGAATAAATACATTTTAAGGATATATTTTTTATAAGGTAAAGTTATGACTCATACAACTGCATATCAAAGGTTATACTGAACTCATTAATGAGGAAACCATTCAAGTGTAAAAACTGCTTCAACAGAAAATTAAAGACTATCACAGAGAGACAATCAAGAGTGCTGAAAAAAATTTGCTGTTTGTTAGAGAACAGACCAGTTTACTGGGGGTGTAATCAGTTAGGGCTTCAAAAGACCATACCTGTTGCATTTGTATGGACAGTAACCATTTGCTGTACTATCAGCCCTCCACAAGTTAACTTGTATCTTGACAATGAAGAAGACTTTCTTTTTTTTTTTTTTAAGATTTTATTTATTTGACAGTGAGAAACACAGCCAGAGAAGGAACACAAGCAGGGGGAGTGAGAGAGGGAGAAGCAGGCTTCCTGCTGAGCAGGGAGCACGATGTGGGATTTGATCCCGGGTCTCCAGGATCATGACCTGAGCCAAAGGCAGTCGCTTAACTAACCGATCCACCCAGGTGCCCCTGAAGAAGACTTTCTATCAAAGACAATAAAAGGTGCAGGTCCTCATAGAGTGTGATAACCCCACAAGACTTTTCTAGAAAATATCCAATTTCTAGTGCTAGGACATGATTATGGATTGAATTATGCTCCTCCCCCACCATTCATATGTCAAATTCCTAAACTCCCCCCCAGTACCTTAAAATGTGACCTTATTTGGAGATGGGATATTTACATGAGTAATTAGGTGAAAATGAGGTCATTAGGGTGGGTCCTAATACAATATGACTGGTGTCCTCACAAGAAGAGAAAATTTGGGCACAAACAAATAAAGAGGGAAGACTAAATGAGGACGTGGGGAGAAGACAGTCACCTATAAGCCAAGGAGAGAGGCCTGGAATAGATCTCTCCTCACAGCCTTCAGAAGAAACCAAAGCTCTCTTTCAGTTTTCTAGCCTCCAGAAATATGAGACATAGTCCCACATCAGGCTCTGTGCTGGGAGTGGAGCCTGCAGAAGATTCTGTATCTCTTTTTCCCTCTGCCCCTCCCCCACTTCCTCCCTCTCTTAAGAAAATTAAAAAAATAATAATAATTAGACATAACATAAGGCAAAGCATGATAAATGATAAAAAATTTTAAAAAATAATAATTAGGGCACCTGGGTAGCTCAGTTGGTTGGGCGACTGCCTTTGGCTCAGGTCATGATCCTGGAGACCCGGGATCAAATCCCACATCGGGCTCCCTGCTCAGCAGGAAGCCTGCTTCTCCCTCTCTCACTCCCCCTGCTTGTGTTCCTTCTCTGGCTGTGTTTCTCACTGTCAAATAAATAAAAAAATTAAAAAAAAATAATTAGACATAAGGCAAAGCATGATAGTGGTAAATGTTATACAATATATACAAAGGGCCATTGTGCTTATATATGTATCCGTAATAGTGCATATAACATTAATATATTGCTAAATGTGATCCGAAGCAACTACTATTGTCTATTTCTAATTTACTTCAATAATATTTATCTAATAATTGATAAGCACTATTCTACAGACTTTCACATATTTTACTTGATTATATCCCCATCCCTGAGAGGTGCAAGAGTTGTGTCCAGGTTTTCCAAAAGGGAGTCTGAAGCTCAGGAAAATTAAAGCGCTTTTGCTAAATAAAGAAATTTAACACATGATAAAGCCAAATTATAATTTTCATATGTCAGCTTTAATTTCTGCCACTTGGCCTTATGTTGAAATTAGCACAAGCAAGATAGGCAACATTTGCTTAAGTATATACAATATCTGTGCTTTTAATGTAGCTTTTTACAGCATCAAATCTAGATTAGGAGCATCTGAGTGTCTCAAATTTACTGAGTCTTGGTTTTGTACTTTGTAGTAGCCACACGTGGATAAATGAAGGCTGATTGGACCTTTAAAACTGTTCTGATTTTCCATTATATTACCTCTGAATTTTAGATGCCATTTTGCCCTTTTAGGTAAAAATCTGGAGATCTTTATCATAAATAATCCTTAAATGTTAGAGTTCTGTGCATGGTGTTGGGGGCAGGCCCTGGAGCAAGTCAAGAGAGGGACCAGGTTGATATCTCACATTGACTATTATGCTATATACTGAAAAATACTGGGGACACTGTCAAGGAAGACAACCACCACAATCCAAGAAAATACTGAGATTCAGATGGATCTCTGGGGTCTACTCCTACAGACCACAATTGGAAATATTTGAATAGGAGTGTGGGGAAAGAACCATTCCAAAGTTGGTTATTTACAAGTTTCATTGCTATTACCACTGGTACATTCAAAATCAGGAATTTAGCTTTGTAAACATACTTGTAAATCTTAAAGTTGTTCCTGTGGCTTGTTAGGAAACTCAGCTCCTGTTATATATTCTTTCATTTTCTTAATAGTATGAACTGAGTGAAGTGTATGAAGGTCTAAAACTACCTTTTCCAAAAATTAGGCTCAATTTGCTTAATTCTGTTTTTTTTTTTTTTTTCCTGCTTTGCTTTTCTCCTAGGCCCTGTAAATTGTTCCGTTCATCCTTGCCCAGCTGCATGTGAAAATGCATGCCAATTTTAGTTGTTTGCATCAATAGGAATGCATTATATAATTTTTGAGGTCTGAAGAGAAGCCATAGGGAAATCAGAACAAGTTGAAAGTGTCAGGGCAGGTCTTTGGAGATCAGGCAGAAATGCCAAGGCCAAGTGAAATTATGGGAACAACTTGTTGAAGTATGATAACAACACAAAGAAAATGCTCTTAAGTGACCTCAAGGCAAGAACCTTAGGTGTTTTGCAAACCAGTGGAATAAAGGGCATGACCCTGGGGAGGGGGCAGAACTGAATTAGATTCCTCAAATAGGGTTCATGATTCTCTGCATACTTCAGGTTGAATTCTGCTAGTATAAAAATAGAGATAGTGTGGGAAAAACAAATTGCCTCTGCAGATGCAAAGGGCTTGAAAAATATTCAGCACAATTCAAAATTATAAGGTGGAGTAGAAAGAATAAGATTTAGAGCCAGTCAGATTAAAATCCCAGATCTACCCCTTGCTAGTATATTCCTAAAAGCCATATTAAAACTCTGAGATACAGTTTTGTCATTTTGATAAAATGGACATTTTATGCCAAGTAGTTTATGTAGTGGGCTCATAGGTCGATATAAGAATAAAATGAGATAATTTAAACAAAAATATTTTAAGTATCTTGCACATTTGGTTTTTATTATTAATCATAATAATTTGGATACGTGACATCAAAGTATTTGGTAATGTACTTTTTAAGGTGCTAAATAAATTTCAATTTGTTATTAATAATAAAACAATGAATAAAACCAGTGCCCCTTTCCATTTTTATTCCAAATATAAAAAAAAAAAAAAAAAAACATTGAAAACAGAATGGTATGTCCCAATTTACTGAATTTTCTGATTAGGTTAAAATAGTCTTCAGTCAAAAAAATGCATATACTCATTTCATTTTTTTAATATAGTTCACACTGTATATACTAATTTCTGCCTTGTACTGAGTTTAGTGATTGAAAACAAAGCTAACATATTGAAAGCTATGCTTGGCACTGCTCTGTCAACTTATTGTCTATATTTCTAATCCTGCTGGTGACCTATAACATCTAACATAGTTCTCATCCTTTTATTTCCAGTGTAAATGCTGAGACTGGGAAGGGTTAAATAACTGACCCCAAGATGTGATCTAAGTAGAATAAGAATGGGGAGGTTGAAAAAAAGCAAGGTTAACAATTAAAGAAGTCAAATCACATTTCCAAGTACTTTATCAGTGATCTCACTGATCTTGAGACAAAACTTGAATAACAACCAAAAATGCGTAATAATAAAATATGCAATGAATTAAGAGATGACAGAATGTAAATGACTATATTATTGAAATATCAACAATTTATTATTAAATCACACATTGTTAAAGAAAAATATGACTGTATAATGCATTATTGCTAGAAATCAAGGGAAAATTTGTATGTCCTCTAAAGAGTAGACAATAAAAAAAACAGCAATTTCTCCTAGATGTGTTAGTTTGAGGAAGTACTTGGAGTAAGACAATGATTCTCATGGTGGTAATGATGAGGCAGCAGAGGGGCATTATCACAGAAGGCATTCTTTCATATCAGAATATCTTAAGGACATGCAATATAGGCACCTTTTCTTTCTTTCTTTTTTTTTTTAAAGATTTTATTTATTTGACAGAGAGAAACACAGCCAGAGAGGGTACACAAGCAGGGGGAGTGAGAGAGGGAGAAGCAGGCTTCCCGCCAAGCAGGGAGCCCGATGTGGGGCTCGATCCCAGGTCTCCGGGATCTGACCTGAGCCGAAGGCAGTCGCTTAACCAACTGAACCACCCAGGTGCCCCGGCACCTTTTATTTCTAATTCTTCCTTATCCCTCTTTTTAAAAATTTTATTTATTTATTTGAGAATAAGAGAGAGAGAACATGAGAGGGGAGAGGTCAGAGGGAGAAGCAGACTCCCCACTGAGCAGGGAACCCCATGCAGGACGCGATCCTGGAACTCCAGGATTGTGACTTGAGCCGAAGGCAGTTGCTTAACCAACTGAGCCACCCAGACTCCTCCCTCATCCTTTTCTTCTGCCCTTCCACTTCAGAGGCTGTGTTGGAAGTATTGACAAGTCCACTGCTATAGAACTGACCTACTGGTGCAGGCACTGTGTCAGGCTCTCCCACATTATACTGATCAATGCCTGTGAGGCCTGCCCCCACCCTAAGCAAAGATATTCTTATCAGAAAAGCCAAGGTCAAAGGTCAAACTTTTTTAGGGAGAGGCCAAATTCTTTATTATATACTGATCATCCCAATCAACATTTATTTTAAATATTCTGATTGCTGGTCTCTCTCTATGGAAATTTCTGCTAGCTCCTCCTATTTCTGTCTTACATGCATCCTTCATGTTGTAGCTCCAACCTCAGCTCTCAGGAAGGGCATTCTTTGCCTGCCATTATTTAAAGATTCCTCCACTCTACCTCATGAATGTTGTCATTATGGCACACCAGTTTACTTCCTTCATACCAATTATTTGTCTCCTTATGTATGGTCAAAATTGTGACTAAAATGTAAACACAACAGGGGCAGAGATTTGTCTTTTGTTTTCTATTAGTCTCCTATAATTAGAACAGTTTTAAAGGACCTATTAGTGCTATGTATATTGTTATTAGATAGGTGCTTATGATAATGTAATGAAAAGCAGCGACTGGGCACCTGGGTGGCTCAGTCTGTTAAGTATCTGTCTTTAGTTCAGGGCATGATCTCTGGGTCCAAGTTGGACTCCCTGCTCAGCAGAGAGTCTGTTTCTCCTTCTTTTTCTGCCCCTCCTTCTCATCTTTCTCTCAAATAAGTGACAATCTTTGAAGAAAAAAAAGAAAAGCAGAGAACAAGGAGTTTCTTGAGTTTGAAGCTCAGTTTCAGTGCTTTCTAGCTATATGACCTATTTGAAAGCTCTGTGTCTCAGTTTCTTCACCCATAAAATGGGACTAGCAGTGATGACTATCTTACAGAGCAATTGTAAGATTTAGGTGAATTAATATGTATAATGTGCTTTTAAAAGTCCCGGTAAATAATTAGCATGTTCATGTATGAATGAAAAAAAATGTGTTTAAAAATTATTTATTCACGTGCAAAAGAAGAAATTTGGATCCTTATACTATATTCAAAAACTAACTCAAAATTCTTATATTTAGACTTCAAGACCTAAATGTGTTTGTTTGTGTGTGTGTGTGTGTGTGTGTGTGTGTGTGTGTGCCTGTGTGCATCTTCCATTGGAGTAATGTACTCATAGAGCCCACTTGGGATGCCTTGAACATCAGCAGTAAGGATAATAACTGAGATTAATTGATTATAAATAAAATTTAAACCCATGAGTTTTATATTGATACTAAAAAAATTAAAAAAGAAAATGTAAGGAAGTATCATTAGTCATCTTTAGAAAATGCAAATGAATCAACAGGTTATTTTGGGAATTGGTGAACAAAGGAGAAGTGCTTCTGAAATTTCTCTAATCAGGTTGTCCTATAAAGTTACAGAATTAAAGGATAAGAAATGAATTTTTTATCTAATTGTAAATATGCTTTCTAAACATGTATCTTATAGGAACATGATAAAAAAGAAAGAAAAAACAGTAAGATACTCCCATAACCAGTGTGTAATAATACCTAGTGCAGTAAACATTAGCCCATCTTGTCTTTTACCCTTTTTTTGTAAATTATCGTTTTGCTATAAAACACAAGGAATTAATTAAGATTCAATATGGCGTAGGGGAAAATTTCCTAAAGCGTAGCCGAAGAATATGTGTTCTATTTTCACTCAGGTGCGGGTTGTATGACTTTGGTCAAGTCACCACTTTTTTGAGTTTCGATGATCTCCTGCTAACATAATGGTCTTTTCTTTGGTTGCCTCATCGTTTAGTTGTGAGAAATAAAATCGTATTTGTGAAAGCTCATTGCAGAACTATACAGATGGCTTTCAACTGACACGTCATTTTTGCTTTTTAGCATTTATTGAAGTGTTTATTTAGGGTGGGCCTGCATCTTATTGTCTTTGCAAGATGAGAAAATCACAAAGTGTGGCATTTAAAGCCAACCATAGGACACTAACCTGTTCTTTTTAGGAAATAACTCATTCAAAAGTTGCCGTTGATCAATTAGGGTTGTGAATTTCACCAAAAGTGGGAGAATTATAATGGAATAACATCAACTACCAATTTTAATAGGCTTTATCATCATGGGATACTTAAATGTAAGTAGAATATATCAGGGCTGATCTCTGCATTTCTGACCACATAAATTGAAAACTATTTTTCATTAATTTTCTTACTATTTATTTTTGATTGGTCATCTTTCCCTAATACATCATTTGCAGGAGGTAAACAACTTACAAAATAGAATAAAAAGGAAAAGCTTATGCTATAGATGAGGAAATGTGAAAATTAATGAAACCTGCTTGGCAATTGCAGTGCTAAAGTGAGCAAAAGCATCATGGCCCATCTGTCATCATCCAAAATGACTAATACCATGTTTCAGGTACTGTATATAGGGCAATTTCCATGTAATTAGCTGTGTTCTCTTTCATTTAGTAGGTACCCTCCTGAGTTAAAGCAACTTTATTTCTAACATTACTGTCAAAGATCCATTAGAGTTTCTGATTAAAAAGTACCTCCAGGTTGAAACATGGTAGTTAAGGTTTCAGCTTGAGAGAATTTTCTTTCTTTGAGTCTTTTAAACATCAGCGTTACAAATTATGTGGCTTTAAAATGATGTATGGGTTCAGACACCTTTCGGAACTCACTAATAAGTTCCAAAACGAAAATAGCTTATTTCTTACCATACAGTTAGCAAACATACTGGACAGTTTTGTATAGTCTTAACTCTTAGAGCAGCAAGAGCAGGCTTTGTCTTAACATGACAAGAACACAGATCTTTATAATCTTGATTTTAAAGATAAATAAGACTGTTAAGTTCCTTCTTTTCCTCTGAAGTCCCTTTTCTTTGCCTTTCTAACCAATATCAGCAGCAAACTTATCCTTCGCTTTGGATCAAAATGCCTGGCTTCAGTGATGGATGCTGTCAGAGGCAAAGATGGAGAGCTTTGCAGCTTGTGTGGGCAGTTAGTATGCGGTAGGTGTGTGGATGTGTGGTGGGGCTGCACTCTGAGGAGAACCACCACTTTCCTCTCCCATTCTCACCTTGTCTCCTCTCTCTTAGCAAGTCTTCAGGTGTTTTGGTTTCTTTTTGTTGTTTTGTTTTGTTACTCCTTTCCCTTAGAAGGGGATAAACAGCTTATTATGTAAGACTCTTCTCAGACCTGGACTTTTTTAAGACAAAAAGACAGCCTCACCCAAACCAATTTCCAACTCTTTATATCATGTAAAAGGCAACTGCTTTAAAATTTTACAAATTCGAATCATTACATTAAGATTTAAAAGCATTATTTTTAATTTTAAGTAGAAAGTTTCCTAAGTTGTTGTTCTTCAAGTAACCATCTGCTACTTTACTCAGAGGCAAAGTTGCGTTTACCAGGGTGATAGCTTCTTTCAAGTTTTCACTTGCATTTTCATTTTCATTTTCATTTTCACAGTATCTGTATCACTAAGAGCATAGAGGGCCCCTACAATTCAACTTTGTAGGCTTTCTGGTTGGAAGATTCAGAGACAAAAGTATAAGAAATATAGGTCTAGTAGTAAACCTATATTTTAATTATTTTTATTTTTTAAAATTTTATTTCAGATTTTTATTTTATTTGAGAGAGAGAGAGAGAATGAGAGAGAGAGAGAGAACATGAGAGGGGAGAGGTCAGAGAGAAGCAGACTCCCCACCCAGCAAGGAGCCCAATGTGGGACTCAATCAGGACTCCAGGATCTTGACCTGAGCCGAAAGCAGTTGTTTAACCAACTGAACCACCCAGGCACCCAAACCTACATTTTAAAATGTACTTCTCTAGCAATAAAAGGTCTAATTTTTTTTATTTTAAAGTAAACCACTAAATTTATGTACATATATTTATATTCAAAAGTGTAATTTTCAGTATGTTTCTAAATAATGCTACATATATTATCTCTTTTATTTAATTCACACTCTCATTTACATTATTTTTATGAGCTCAGTTCAGTTTTATATATTTGGGGGGGACTTTGTATATGTTATATACTTTTCTGGAGGTGTTATGATCAGTACCATAGGAGCTCACAGTCAAGTGAGTAGACCAAAGCTTAGAGTTCTTAAACATTTCTTTAAAGATAGAAACCAATATATCAATATATATTAAGTGACTAGGTAATAAAACAAATCAAGTTAAGAGTTATAAATATGTCTTTATTCTTCATTTGAAAATTTTGAAGCAGTATTTATGCTTAATGAAATTACAGATGACTTAGGATGGCTCTAACCTATCTTTGGTGTCATATTAAAAAATTTAATAAAAAGGGACACCTGGGTGGCTCAGTTGTTAAGTGTCTGCCTTTGGCTCAGGTTATAATCTGGGAGTCCTGGGATCAAGCCCTGCATCAGGGTCCTTGCTCGGCAGGAAGCCTGCTTCTCCCTCTCACTCCCCCTGCTTGTGTTCCCTCTCTTGCTGTGTTTCTCTCTGTCAAATAAATAAATTAAATGTTTAAAAAAATGTTAAAAAATAAATAAATAAAATGTTAAAAATAAAATGTTTTTAAAAATGTTAAAAAAATTAGCAAGACCCATGTTAAGGGACATTTTTCCTGTATTTTCTTATAGGATTTTTACAGTTTCAGATTCTCATTTAAGTTTTCAATCCATCTGTTTAAAGATATTATTTATGTATGTGTTTATTTTAGACAGAGAGCGTGAAAGAAGGGGGAGTGGTTCAGGGAGAGGGAGAGAGAGAATCTCAAACAGACTCCACACTGAGCATGGAGCCCCATGCAGGACTGGAACCCACAATCCTGATATCATGATCTGTGCCAAAATCAGGAGTTGGTTGCTTAACTGACTAAGCCACCCAGGTGTGCCATCTTTAATCCATTTTAAGTTCATTTTTGTGAATGTTATAAATAGGGACTGAGTTTCACTCTTTGGCATATAAATATTTAATTTCCCCAACACCATTTAATGAAGAGAATATTCTTTTTCCATTGAGTATTTTTGGTGCTCTTGTTAAAGATTAGTCAACCATATGTGGATTCACTTCTGGGTTCTCTATTGTATTCTCTTTATCTATATGTCAATTTCTATGCCATAACTATACTGTTTAGATTATTACAGCATTCTAATATAGTTTAAAATCCAGAAGGAGTGATGCCTTCAGCTTTGTTGTCCTTTATCAAGATTGCTTTGGCTTTTCAACATTTTTTATGGTTCTGTACAATTTAGAAATGTTTTCTCTATTACTGTGAAAAGTGCCATCAGAATTTTTTAGGGAATCCTTTGAATCTGTAGGTCCACTTGAGGAATATGGACATTTTTGCAATATTAATTTAATCCATGAACATAGAATATTTTTTCATTCATTTGTCTTTAATTTATTTCTTCAGTGTCTTATAGTTTTAATGCACAAATTTTGTTTTCTAAATAGGATTGTTTTCTTAATTTCTTTTCAGATATTTAACTGTCAGTTATACAAAGATATATATCTTTGTATATTGATTTTGTATTCTGCAGCTGTACTAAATCTGTTATCAGTTCTAACAGTATTTTGCTGGAGTCTTTAAGGTTTTCTGTATATAAGATGATATCATTAATGAACAGAGAAAATTCTTCCTTTTCAACTGGGTGACTTTTTGTTTTCTTTTCTTGTCTAATTGCTCTGGGTAGGACTTCCAGTACTATGTTGAGTAAGAGTGATGAGAATGGCCACTCTTGTCTTGTTCCTGATGTTAGAGGAACTTTTAAAGCATTCTTCATTGATGAATGTTGATGGGGGTTGTGGATGTATGATGTTAGTTGTGAGCTTTTCACATATAGCCTTTGTTATGTTGAGCTTCAATTTTTTTTGAGCTTCAGTTTTTCTGTGCTTAATTGTTTAGAGTTTTTATGATGAAAGGGTATTGTATTTTGTAAAATGCTTTTTCTGTATCTCTTGAGATTGTCCTATGGTTTTGATTCTTTATTCATTTCATATGGTGCATTACTTTTATTGCTTGATATGTTGTTGATATGTATGTTGATAAATCCATGTGATCCTGGTGTATGATCCTTTTTTATGTGCTTTCAAATTTACTGCTAGTATTTTGTTGAGGATTTTTGTATCTATATTTATCAGAGATAATAGTTTATAATTATCTTTTCTTGTAGTGTTATTATCTGGCTTTGTTATGAGGGTAATAATGCTGACCTCATAAAATAAGTTTGGAAATATTTCCTTCTCTCCAATTTTTTGGAAGAGTCTGAAAAGGATTGTCACCAGAACATTTTTAAATGTTTGGTAGAATTCACCTAAGGACTCCTGTGGTCCTGGGCTTGTTCATTCTTAGTTATTACTGGTCTGTTCAGATTTTCTATTTATTTATGTTTCAATCTTGGTGGATTGTAGGTTTCTAAGGATTTTTTACTTACTCATGATTCAGTCTTGGTGGATTGTAGGTTTCTAGGAACTTATCCATTTCTTTGAGATTTCCAACTTATTGTCAGATAACTGTTGATAATCTCATGATCCTTTGTATTTGTGTATCATTTCTATGTCTTTTCATTAATATTAATTTTATTTACTTGAGCTAATGGATTATCTGTTTTGTTTCTTTTCAAAACACCAGCTCTTAGTTGTGTTGATCTTTTCTATTGTATTTGTAGTCTCTATTTCATTTACTTCTGCTCTGGTATTTATTTCCTTCCTCATGCTAACTTTGGGCTTACTTTGTTTTTTTTCTAGTTTCTTGATGTGTAAAATTAGGTTCTTTTTGAGATATTTCTTTTTTCTTACTGTAGGCAGTTACCACTATAAACTTCTCTCTCAGAACTGATTTTGCTATATCCCAGAAGTTTTGGTATGTTGTGATCCTATTTCTATTTTGTCTAAAGATGTTTTTTACTTCCCTTTGATCTTTATTCTTTCAGTCACTGGTTGTTTCAAAGTATTTGTGAATTTTCCACATTTTCAATTTCCCTGTTTGGGGATTGATAGCTAGATCTTTGTTAGTTTCATTTAGTCATCTCATGTTTGCCTGACTCTTCATGAACCATGTAGCCTTGTGTTGATATCTGTGCATTCAAGGAAGCAAATATCTCTTTTAGTTTTTACAGATTAGTTTTAACAAGTAAAGATTTCTTCTGTTAGGATCCAGGCTGATGGTATTGTTTCTAATCACAGTAGAATAATATTAGAGCCAGTCATATAGCTGATCCTTGGTCCACAGTGGGGTCTGTGTTTGGCAGGCTTGCTATCAGAAGTTTGTGTTGATATATATTTCGTCTGGTCTGTGGGTGGATAGAGCACCATTCAAACCTTGGTTGGTAGGGCTGACACTGGGACAATGGTATGCTTTGAGGTTTATAGATAGTGGACTTGTATCAGGTACATGATTATATGCAGTTCCTTCTGGATTTCTAGCCTAGGAAGACTCCTGATATGTCACTGGGCAAGTCTTTGGGTTGTCAGAATTAGTCCTGATCACAACTGAGAAGGACTAGAACAGTCACAAGGTGGCTTCAGAAACTGAAAGTCTAAAAGCCTATCCCTCAGGACATAGATAGATATGCCCTCTTTCAGGTTCCTGGGTGGATAGGACTGCTTCTAGGCATGGATGAATGAGTTGGGGTTGGCCTACTTTAGGATTCACAGGTGACTGATGTCGGTGGACCTTCTTCCTTCAGAGCCATATTAGGATATGTGTTCTTTTGGTTCCTGGAAAAATGTAGCTGAGGGTTAGGAACTGGGTTACAGGACTGCTCCAAGATGTGAATCAGGGATGCCTGGGTGGCTCAGTCAGTTAAGTGTTTGCATTCGGCTCAGGTTATGAATCCAGGGTTCTGGGGTTGAGCCCCACATCGGGCTTTTTGCTCAACAGGGAGCCTGCTTCTCCCTCTGTCTGCCACTCTCCCTGCTTGTGCTCTCTTTCTGACAAATAAATAAATTAAATATTAAAAAATAAAAAAAATGTGACTCAGACTGAGATCTATGGTTTTGACACCAGGGGCATGGTTGGGCTGGTCAGGCATTTCTCCCTTTACTGTCCAGGGTCATCTGTCCCTTAGCCCCTTAGCTCTTAACATTTTTCTCACCCTGAAAAATTTTGTCTGTATACTGTCATACACCTTTGGATCCTCACTGTCTTTGGATCCTCATCAAAAAGTTGATGTTATGATTTATTTTGTAAGCACATGGAGATCAATAGAGAGTACAGACTCTATGCTTGGTTCTACACAGTTATTCTGAAAAAAATTAGCTGAAATCCTGACTTGGTGCTTAAAATGTCACTTTTGATGGGGATTGCCAATGCCAAGATGCAGTCCAGGGGATAATATATGTCTGTAGACTCAGACAGTCTTATATAGATTCTTTATGCCCAACATCTGAAAGTAAAAACAACTTTAAATGTCACATCCTTTTTTTGATCAATCTGAAGAAAATCAGTTTCAGAAAAAGATGGCTTATAGTGATCTATAAAATCTTAGGAAGAACTGGCAACTATGTCATAGTTTGTCACAAGATTTATTTGAGTTGGAATAGTGAATTTAGCATATTTCTGTACTGAAAACTTAATGACAAGAACCTATGTGAGTCTGGTCTGAGAGAGTGTGTACATGTGCCTTCTTTCAATGAGGGTAGAGTGGCTCATTGTCGTATCCTTTCTGGCCACCAATGGTAAAAAAAATAACTAACAAAAGATTCCAAGGAATTGATGATACCAGGAAAGTCTCTAATTTACACATATTTTTGCTTCTACCACCTATTTAATAAGCAATGACAGACTTTGGAAATCAATGTGTAATTATTAAGATTAAAGAAAAACATATTAAGAATACTTGTTTGTAATATGATAGGTGTTTTCCTTATTAAAACAACTAAAATAGGTACTCTCCTTAGGGATCTAGACATTTGTTTAGGACCACCACTCAGGTAACTGCATGTTCCAATTCTCTGGCATGGTTCAAGTTTATACCTGCAATCCTGTCATAAATATTAAAAATGCCACAATTTGGATAATCAGATATATCTTATGTCTTGTTACCCTTGATTCACCTGAGCAAGGGAAGTCATGAGATAAAAATTTTGTTTTTATTTATTTTATTTTTTAAAAAGATTTATTTATTCATTAGAGAGAGAAAGAGAGCACACACAAATGGGAGAAGCAGAGGAAAAGGGAGAAGCAGACTACCTGCTGAGCTGGAAGTCTGACATGGAGCTTAATCCCAGGACCCTGAGATCATGAACTGAGCCAAAGGCAGATGCTTAACCATCTGAGCCACCTAGGTGTCCCAAGATAAAAATTTTAAATGCAAGTCAGTGGAACACTAATAATAAAAATCCATCCTAAATGAGAATAACGGGATAAAGCATATTTGAAATGATATCATAAATCTATAGAAAAGTCTGACTAACAAAACTGATTACAACAAAATCAATATACATTTAAGAATTCAACTATTAGGGTCCCTGGGAACCTGCTTCTCCCTTTTCCTCTGCCCCTTCTCCCTCATCCCACTTGTGCATGGTCTCTCTCTCAAATAAATAAATTAAATCTTTGAAAAAAATATTCATCTATGAAATTAAAAACAAACATACAAAGTAGAATGTAATTTCAAGTTATACAATAGTAAGGAGGGCACATTTCTTATGAGCACTGGGTATTATATGAAACAAATTGTTGAACTCTACCTCAAAAACTAATGATGTACTATATGTTGGTTACTTGAACATAATAATAATTTTAAAAAGAAATATTCATGGGGCACCTGGGTGGCTCAGTTGGTTAAGCGACTGCCTTCGACTCAGGTCATGATCCTGGGGACCCGGGATCGAGTCCCACATCGGGCTCCCTGCTCGGCGGGAAGCTTGCTTCTCCCTCTCCCACTCCCCTTGCTTGTGTTCCCTCTCTGGCTGTGTTTCTCTCTGTCAAATAAATAAAATCCTAAAAAAAAAAAAAAGAAATATTCATGAATAAAATATACCCTTTGTAGCAATTTTAAAAAGTAAAGTTATATGCTATCTTACAGTTCACTTGTCCATCTTTTTGAATCTTGCAATTAGAGCAGTAAGGTTAGATAGAGTATCTAGTATCTGGACTTGGTGGATAAATCATATCCAAGCTAATCCTGGGAAGAAAATATTAAAAGTCAATTGATTGTACAAAAGTTCATTGAAATCAGATTCTATTTTATCATGGGACTTCTTCCACATACCTACCATCACATCAGAGCCATGGAAGTTTTATGTAGAAACTTCCATAAAGAGTTCATGGGGAAATGTCATTTAATGAAAATGTACATTTTTTATCATATGCTAGACCAGTTATCCTCATCCTGGATGCACATCTGAATCATCTGTAGAGCTGAAAAAAATCCAGGTACCTGACTTTAATTCTTAGGCAACCTAATTCACCAGATCAAACATGAAATTTTGGGTGTTTAAAAAAGTTTTATAAGCAATTCTGATAAATGGCTTCTTTTTAGAACATTGCTCTATGGCTTTGGCTTTGACGCCTAAATTTCTGTGTGATCTTCTGCTTGGTGAACATGCCTTCACCTAAAGCCAGTGTTAGATGCAGACTGTGTAGTCTGATGGTTGCCTTTTCCTTAAGTCCATGCCCTAGTCTTTACCCTCAGGATATAATGTAATACTACAACTATAGGTGAAGGATGATAACAAATAATACAAAAAGGAAAAGTTCACTCTTTAATGAAAAAAAAACATAGTTTCAATAACGTTTTTAAAAATATTTTTCTTTCTTGAAACAGTATCGTGGTCTAACTAGCCTTCCTAAGGTGGAGGCTGTCATTTTTATAAAAGAAGAGGCCCAAGAGAACAGCCCTCAATATATATATAAAACATCTGTTAATTTTCCAACATCTTATATTTCAGTGCTCTTTTATTAGGAGCTACATAGAAAATATTATCTTAGTAAAAGCTTTCTGAATTTAGAGTGACGTTTTATTGGTCACATTTTTGAGAAAGCTATCAAATGAAATACTTAACAGGTATTTTTATTCGGATGAAGGAAGAAAAAAACAAGTGAAAAACTATAATTTGTTGAAATAGCAAAATAATTCACCCAAATTTTAGTGAAATATTATAAAGCCTATTACTAAAAATTTACTAATATAGAAGAGTAGTTTCTGGCCTCTCAAAATAATTAATCTAGAGGCTTTATATTTTCTAGTGAGATTATTTCATTTCTTTATTTGATGGTCAATGTAAATAGAAAATTTTCAAAGTACATGACCAAAACCTTTAAGTTTACTCTGTGATACTATTGAATGCCAGAAAGAAATTCCAACACCTGCATTTAAAGAACATTGTAGCCTTTAAAAAGAATTGTTTATTTTTCATAAATGTAGAGGCAAATGTAATTCTAAGATAGAGTAGGTGTCAGTCAGATATTAGAAGCATTTATAAATAGTAAGAAGTCTATTTTTGGCATATTGTCAATATTAATTGACTGGGCAAAAACAAAATATATTCAATGTTATGAAAAATTTAAGAAATTGTCAAAAAACTTTCAAGAAAACAGTTAGGAATGTTTGTTATAAATTCTATTGAAAAAATTCAAGAAGTATTTTTGACACCCTGTAGGAATGTGCATTTTAGCCAATGCAAAAATATAGTGTAGATTTAAAATACTTTGGATGAAATTCTTCTGAGATTATAGATTATCTTTAAAAATGCATCATTAAATGGGAAGATGCTCAAAGCAGGCTAAAACAATAATAGGCTGATTCTTGGACTTAGAATCTTTGAAAATTTGTGCAAATGTTAACACAGACACTCAGGAATGTAAGGATTTTAAGCTTTATTTTTTTTCGTTCAGTGATATAAGCCAAATAATTTCCTTAATGTGCTGTAGTCTGTGTGGGTGGAAAGTTGGTTAACAGAATGTACTGTTCTAGTCTTAGCTTTATGTTTTCAATGGATTGAATGTAACACATTTCAATTAGGCTTATAAAAACTAAATTTATATTATTCAATGACATTTTTGAGGTGATAATGCTGCAAAACCAAGAGAAAGGGAATGAGAGGGAAAAAAAAGAAGAGATTCCTTTGGCTTTCATCTTGCTCTTCCTGTTTCCTATTTTTTTAATTTAATATTTCCTTTTATATGATTTGGACTCCATTTTTGTATAAATATGGAACAAGACAGTTGCACATAGAGGAAAAAGGATTGAAGAAAAAGAGAAGATGCTTGGAGAACTACTAAGGCAAAATGAATCCAAAAGATTTATTGGAATACGATAGAGACAAAACCAAAAAGTGTAACTTCCTGCAAAATGAACTAGATTCCCCTTAATCACCCCTCAGAAAAACAGACCTTAGTTTTGAGTCTTCCCAAAGCCAACCTGACTCAAGAACTGGCCATATTGTTTACTGAGAAGCTCATCCCAAGAAGCACATGTAAAGGAGTGGGGGAGGATGAGAAGAAACAGATAAAAGTCATTACAAAGTGCAGTGATGTAAAGATGATCACTGAAAAATCATGTGGAACATACTTTAGGATTGTCCCTTTGGAGGCTGAGGAGGACTGGAAGATTGACCCTTCGGGTACTCCTTGCAACAAGCTCCCTTGGTGTCAGAGACATCCTACAGGTGAAAGAGCAGAGAGACACTGAGGTGGATTGGTTTCAGCATATAAAAAGCTGTCTACCATAGCTTCAGGTGATCTCAGGTGTAGGCAGAGGAAGATGGGATAGCATTCTCAGAAGTCAGAAACTACCAAACATTCAGCATAAGCATTGGGAGAAAATGATAGATTTTGTGAAGAAATGTAAACTCCTGTTGAATTCTAACTACACATAATATAATTTGTTTTATGCTTTAAATATTTCTAGAAATAGTTGAAATGAGAATCAGTACCTACCAAAAGTAATCCAGAAAGCTTTTATATGGGTTCAGGTGCTAAATATTTAATTAGAAAAAAATATTAAGTATCTCTACCTACCACAGTTTAGGCCCAGTTAATGACCCTTGGTAACAGAGAACAAAAGACATGTAAAATGATTGTCAATAAACAACAACAGCAAATAAAGATATCTGGAGAAAGAGCTATAGAAGGCCAGAGGACAGAATCACTGAGACTTTCATGAAAAGTTTGGGAGGGAGAGAACTTTGTGTTTGGTTTTGAAAGATATACAGATGTTTCCTACAAAAGAACTTAAAAAACAATGTTAGAAATTACTATGTAGTATATAACAAGCAATGACAATTCCAGAAAGAATAATTAATTTGGAAAGTATTCAGTATTATATATTTTCTCTTTCTTCATTTCTTTTAGGTTTCTAAATGAAGCTTTTCTATTTTTTCATACAAATCCAAATTTATTTTTACATCATTTATATGTGGAGCCTTTAAAAATTTGGGTTTTTTTCCTGTTGTAATAGCTGGAACAAAGGATAACTAATAATTTTTAGGAAAGCATATTTGTCATATGTATATACTCAGGTATTTGTATTAAAGTATTCTGTTTATTTATCAAGTGATTATCTTAGGTTTTCTAAGCATAAGGTAAGCATTGAAAATAGTGGTTATAAAGCAGTCTTTAATTTCTAATTTACTAAAAGCTTTTAAAAATCAAAATGGGGGGGGTGCCTGGGTGGCTCAGTTGGTTAAGCGACTGCCTTCAGCTCAGGTCATGATCCCAGAGACCCGGGATCCAGCCCCGCATCGGGCTCCCTGCTCGGCGGGAAGCCTGCTTCTCCCTCTCTCACTCCCCTTGCTTGTGTTCCCTCTCTGGCTGTGTTTCTCTCTGTCAAATAAATAAAATCTTAAAAAAAAAAAAACAAAATGGATGTTTAATTTTACTGTTTGCTTTTCTGAAATCCTCAGATATGAACATACATTTTTTTCCTTATTTAAATTATTTAATGTCTAAGAAAGCACTAATGGATTTCCTAATGTTGAACTATCTTTATATTCCTGGAAAAAATCACTCTTCATGCTGTATTATTTTAATATATTCTGCAATTGAGTCACTAATAACTCATTTAAAATAAATGCATTTATATTTATAAGTCAGTGTGTACTGTAGTTTATTCTTTTGTAAACTATTTTAATCAGGTTTGAGTATCAAAGTCACACCAGCTAAACAAATTAAGAAATTTCTACCATTTTATATTCTCTACAAGTTTATATAACATGATAATAATCTGTTCTTTGGAAGTTCTTTTTTAAAAGATTTTATTGATTTATTTGACACACAGAGAGAGATCACAGGCAGGCAGAGAGAGAGGAGGAAGCAGGCTCCCTGCTGAGCAGAGAGCCTGATGTGGGCCTCAATCCCAGGACCCTGAGATGATGACCTGAGCCTAAGGCAGAGGCTTTAACCCACTGAGCCAGCCAGGTGCCCTGTTCTTTGGAAGTTCTAAAGAATATGTGCATCTATTTGGGCCAGTGTGTTTTATGATACATTTGATATTGTTTCTATACTATTCCATCATTTAAAAATAAAATTATATTCACGGACATCTGGGTGGCTCAGCCGGTTAAGTAGCAGTCTTCAGCTCAGGTCAAGATCTCAGAGTCCTGAGATCGAGTCCCACATCGGCCCTTTTGCTCAGCGAGGAGCCTGATTCTCCTGCCTGCCACCTGCTTCTCTCTCTGCCTGCCGCTTGCCCTGCTCACTCTTTCTCTGTCTTAAAAATAAATAATAAAATATTTAAAAAATATATAAAATAACAATAAAATTCTATTCTTTTTGCCATATAGACCTTTTTCTTTTGTTTTTCTGCTAATTTTTCAAAGAACAATTTATTGAGCCTGTATTATTTTCTAGGATTATTAATTTATATACTTTACCTAGTTTTATCCTCAGAGACTCATTGTGGAATAGGTATTAATATCCCTTGTTTTCGTTTGTGGAAACTGCAACTTAGTAAGGTTGAATCCCCAATATCCTAGTGTCCTAGTTCTTTATTAGACTAAATTTCTGAAAACACAATATCCTCTGCATCTCTATATCCTTTACCTCTTGCATAATTCCAGGCAGATTGCATATACCTAATACTTATTTGTAGAATTGAATAGAGCTTGCTTCTGGCTAACCCAAAGTTCTTTTCATGAGCTACTAGGTCATGAAGTATATTGCTGCTTCTGTTTCTTTTTTTTTTTTTTTTTTTTTTTTTTTTTTTTTTTTTTTTTTTTTTTTTTTTTTTTTTTTTTTTTTTTTTTTTTTTTTTTTTTTTTTCTGCTTCTGTTTCTTATATTCATAATTGTATCATGATAAAAACAAACCAAGTTATGTTTGAGTTTAGAAAAGTTCAAGAGCACAAGTGTTGTATTTGTTTTTGTTAGTAAACTTTACCTAGGTCTAATTTATTTACAGTGTAAGGCATCCATTTTTGCTATAGAGCTGGATTCGTTGTGACATACAAATGTATAACTCCATTTAGTCTCTACTGGAGTCAAGATATACAATATTTCCATCAAACAGGAAATTTTTAAAAATTTTTCTGCATCTATTGAGATGATAAAATTATTTTATCTTCTATTTTGTTTATATAGTAATTTATGTTGATGTTGGAATGTTTGTTACAATGTTAAGCCAACCTTGCATTCCTGGGTAAATTCTATTGATGCATTTTTGTACTTACATATTGCTCCCTTTTTCTCTGGTGCTCTTTCCCAGATTCCAGCTGCTTCAACAGTATCAAATACTGAGGGTTGCCTCCTCATTTCAATAGCTTATTGTCCTATGCTTAAGCTTCCCTTGCAATCAGTAGGAAATGTCTCTCTATAAAAATCCAGGATAGTTACTAAGCTAATCACCTTGAATTTCCTTTCTCTCAGGGATTCAGTGTTCCACTGCCTGTTCAATGGCTACAAATAATTACCTCATATTTCATACCTGTTTAGATTTGTGTGTGGAAAAAAGGCTAATAGTCCATTAGCAGTTACTATCTCCTGGTTAGTAATGGAAGCAGAGGCACATAACATTTAATTTATTTGGCTTACAGGGAATGAATCAGCAGAATAAAATGCTTCATCAGCTGTAGAAATTACATCTGGGTTATATATGATTAGAGAAAAAATACCCAGGGGAAGTCAGAAAGGGGAAAATACCCTATAAATTTCTATGGATTTATTATAAATTTTAGGAATACATTAATTTATGAACTTTCATTTTATTTTACAATACCCATATTTTATGACTTCATGTAATATTAAAAACTGACCACAAAACTTGATGTAAATATAAAGCCAATCCATATTTTTATATTTCAAAATGATAAAGACAGGATTTTTAGTAAATATGAGAAAACTCTTATTTTTCTTATCTTGTGTTTCAGGAAACATAGAGAAGTTATAATCCATGGGGGGGAAGCATAGCAAAGTGTATTCTGAATTGAATCCTTAATATCTACCTTAATCTTCTGAGAGATGAGGCCCTATAATTATACTTCATCTGAAAAAATAAAGGTTCATGAATTGCTTTACAGTTTCTCTTTAATCATAAACTTTCTTCTTAAAGGAGAGCATTTCTCATACATTTTGTATCTTTTTTTTCTTTTGAGGAGAAAACTTCACTTTTCTGAGCATATTTATTGAATTTTCACATACCAGTATATTAGATTACTCTTGTTTAAGTTGATAAAGTTGGCATATCTTAACTTTATCACTTTTTGAGATATACCACTTTCTTTCCCTCTACCTGTGACGCACACACACACAATGTAAGTGTACAACCTTCATAAATACTTCATTTTCATATATTGTAATATTACAAATTAAATGTTTATTCGAAAATTACTTTACCCAGGGGTGCCTGGGTGGCTCAGTGGGTTAAAGCCTCTGCTTTTGGCTCACGTCATGATCTCAGGGTCCTGGGTTCAAGGCCCACATCGGGCTCTTTGCTCAGCAGGGAGCCTGCTTCCTCCTCTCTCTCTCTGCCTGCCTCTCTGCCTACTTGTGATCTCTCTGTGTGTCAAATAAATAAATAAAATATTCAAAAAAATAAAGAAAGAAAATGACTGTACCCCAAAACTCTTGTCGTTAAAGATTATTTTGTGTAGCTTTTGACTCTGTAACCATATTGATGAATGTTCTGTTACACTTAACTCTCTATTTACCTGGTTTATTAAATTGGTACACGACAAGTCTTTCTTTTTTTATATATAAAGATTTTATTTATTTATTGACACAGAGAGAGATCACAAGTAGGCAGAGAGGCAGGCAGAGAGAGAGGAGGAAGCAGGCTCCCTGCTGAGCAGAGAGCCCAATGCGGCCTCAGTCCCAAGACTCTGAGATCATGGTCTGAACCCAAAGCAGAGGCTTTAACCCACTGAGCCACCCAGGCACACACAACCAATCTTTCTTATTAAAATTTTCTTCTATTTGAACTTGTAATGTGACACATCCATTAATTCTTAATGTATGTCATATAGTAATTTTTTTCAGGATGAATTTGTGAACTCCATAATTTATGAGGACTTACATATTTTAAATTAAATTTTTTTTGCCATTCTGTATAAATTCCAACTTGGTTGGTATTAAAATTGAGGTTTTAGACTTTTAATTTGAAATTTTCCATTAATAATGGAGAAAGTCTGATACAAATTGGATGACTTGTTCCTTTACAAGTACCCAATATTGTTACTAGCACTAATCCTTGGATTTTTTTACCAAAGGGATAGGTGTTAGGGATGAAAGTGGTATATTTTTAGGTGGTCATGACTACACTATTTCAGGATATTAAAGTCTGATAAACCACAGATTAATTTTATCAATCCAGTATCAGTGGTTTAGAGCTGATAAAAATTTCTTCTGGCTCTTACAAGATTATTACTTAATAATCTTAACTGTTGGCATTGCAATTTTTCATCATTTTTCTGTGTACTCTTAGATTTTTAAGATTACTGAGAAGGCTTTGTGGCTTTTAGCCATAGGACATTTAAATTATAACCATGATAGCTATTGTCAAACTCTTTCATTAAATTGAGAAAGTTTCTTTGTAGCCCATTTCTTTTCAATCACCAGCTAGAAAGGTAACCATTATATTTCCAGAACTTCAGTGAGTTTCCCTATTATTTAAATTCAATATAAAGAGAATCATTAAGTATTTACTCTTTCACGTACTTTTTTTTTGCACTCATGTGTCTGTGAGATTCACTCTAGTCATTGTATAGTAGTATATAAAATATATATATTTATTTTGATGTCTAGAGCTCTGTTGGATAAATATACCACCATTTGTTTATGAATTTTCATATAGGTAGATATTAGTTCAGAGGATAATTATGAATGAAGATTCTATGACTATTACTGAAGAAACATATAGAACAATTTTTCCAGGGTGCTTGGGTGGCTCAGTCCTTAAGCGTCTGCCTTCGGCTCAGGTCATGATCCCGGAGTCCCAGGTTCGAGCCCCACATTGGGCTCCCTGCTCAGCGGGAGGTCTGCTTCTCCCTCTCTCACTCCCCCTGCTTGTGTTCCTTCTCTCACAGTGTTTCTCTCTGTCAAATAAAATCTAAAAAAAAAAAAAATAGGCATGTGTTTACCTAAATTAAAAACTACATAATAGTTTGGCAAGTTGGATGTACTATTTTATTCATCAGCAATGCATGTAGATTTGTCCTCATCAATGGTCTTTTTAATTAATTTTGGAAATTCTAACAGGTGCCTTGTGGTATCTAATGGTTTTAAATTCTATTTGTCTTATGCTGAATGCCACTGAGTTTATGTGCTTAGTTGTCATTTATATAGCTTCTTTCAGTGAAGCATATTTGCCCATTTTAACTGTTTTTTAGTATTGTGTTTTGAGTTTTCTTTACATATTCTGGATATAAGTATTTTATCAGTTATGTGACTTTTAAATATTTTATCAATTTGTATCTTTCAAAGAGCATATCTTAATTTTGATGAAATCCAATTCATCAAGTTTTTCTTTTATAGATTGTGCTTTTGATGTAATATCTTATGTTTTCTTCTTATGCTGTGTACTTTTAGGTTCTACATTTGGTTAATTATCCATCTTAAGTTAATTTGCATATAACCCATGCAGGATCTGGATCACAGTTGTTTTTTCTTTTCATATTAATATCCAATTGTCCCAATACTTTGTTGAAAAGACAGTACTTTCTCTGGTAAATTTGATTTACATCCTTCCCAAAAATAAGATGGCTATATATGTATGATTTATTTTTGGACTTTATTCTGCCTAGAAACATGTAGCTATCTCTTCATGAATATGACACTTTTATCTACTGCCGTTTTATAATAACTCTTTAAGTCAGGTCATTTTAGCTCTTCAATTTTGTTCTTCTTAAAAAGTTGTTTGGCTAATTCAGTTCCTCCACATTTCCACATGAGTTTTAAAATGAGCTTGCCAGTTTCTATGTAAACAAACAAACTTCCTCAAGTTTTACTTGGGATCTCATTGAATCTACATGTCAGCAGAAAACATTTTCCCTCTTACCAATATTTGGTCTTCCATAGACATAGTCCATCTCTCCATTTGTTTAGAACCTCTTATTCTTCCAGCAGTCTTTAATAGTATTCACTATTCAGATCTTCCAAATTCTGTCTAAATTGATCCATATTTTAAATTTTAGCAGATTTATTAGGATATAATGTATATACCATGTAACTCCCTCCTTAACGTACACACTTGTGTGGGTTGACTTTAATTTATGGTATTCTTTTATAGCATGAAAGTTTTTGTTACTAGTGAAGTCCAGTTTATTTATTTTTTTTTAGTTGCTTGTAATTTTGGTACATATTGAAGAAGACATTGTCTAATCGAAGATCATGAAGATGTAGACCTATGTTTTCTTCTGGGGCTGTAGGGTTTTAGCTCTTACTTTTAAGGCTTTTTTGTTCTCTGAATTAATTTGTAATTGTGAGGTCAGGGTTGAACTTCCTTCCTTTGTGTGTGGATATCCAGTTTCCAAACACCATTGATTAAAAAGAATATGAATATTAAGCATAAATACTGTATTTTTTATGGATAAAAATGGCCCATGTTTTCCATAATAGTGAGAAAATCAATGAATTCCTGCAATGGTCAGGCACTGTTAAATCTTGGAATGGACTGATGATTAAGACAGACATGTCACTTTCCTTGTGGAGCTCATGGTGTAGTTCTACAAAGGGTGCTATGTATTATTACTGAATATTTTTTAAATATATACTGAAATTTAGAAATCAAATATGTTGACACTGCCATGTATGTGTGTTTAGTATTAATTTCAGGTTTCTTTTATCACTTTTTGAGACAAATAAATTTTGTAAGATCTCAAAGTTCATGTTGCAGAACACAAAACTTAATATTTTTATGATTGTAATTCCTTTAACGTACTGAAATGTTTCATAAGAGCAAACGAAAATCCCCAAAAGCCTTATGAGATTATTTTAGGACTGTGAAAAGCTTGTTTTTCCCCTTGGAGAAACAGGAAGTCATGTCTGCCCAAGAGTAAACGGCCTCCACAAGGCAATTTAAATTTGGTCTGAAACTAAGAATCCACAAGATTTGGGTCTATTCTAAACATAGAAAAACATTATTTCTTCCTTCCTCATTATTATCCTGACTAGACCCCTGCTGCTACATGATTACCAACCACAATCAAATGCTTTGTTCAACCTAATTTTAAATTACTCAACTTCAAAAGGATTGTAATTTATTAAAAAAATAAATTTTATTGTTTCCTAGTCTATATAAATGAAATTATATTAACTCAGTCGCAGTTCTATATATAAAGGCTAGATGGGGGGCGCCTGGGTGGCTCAGTTGGTTAAGTGACTGCCTTCAGCTCAGGTCATGATCCCCGGACACCCGGGATCGAGCCCCACATTGGGCTCCCTCCTCAGTGGGAAGCCTGCTTCTCCCTCTCTCACTCCCTCTGCTTGTGTTCCCTCTCTGGCTGGGTTTCTCTCTGTCAAATAAATAAATAAAATCTTTAAAAAAAAATAAAGCTAGATTGTACATAGAAGGAAAGGACTTTTTTTTTATTTTAATTTTTTTTTAATTTTACACTCCATATTGGAAAAAACACCTCTCAAGCTGAAAAGTTAAAAAGCAATATAGGACTAAATGGAACATGGAGAACTTGGAGAAGAGTCAGAGGCCAGCCATTAAAAAACCATCTGCCTGGAATGGTTTAGTTATCCACATGTCGACAGAGCGAGTCTGGGCCAAAGTGTTTCATGAGGTCTTTTGCAACTCAGATGAGCAATCATTTTCTAAATCCATGTTGGAACATGAGATTGAGTGAAACTGAAATAACCAGAATCCCATTATAATTTGATTTGGGATTGGCACCTCTCCCCACAGCAGACTCACTATGGTCATTTCTTTATCCTTGCAATAACCCAACTCTGCATTTTATACATTTGACCTTTTGCACTCCACTACAAAATGATGGAAGGATTTGTACTATGTAGTAATATAAATACATGTTGAAACTAGGGCTTGTAGATAAACTTCCCAGAAACTGTGTTAATCTGACTCAAGGATATGAAAATGAAACATGGCTCAGTAGTAACAGCCAGATAATCTGCACACACACTGAGACACAGAGGACTGGGATCCTCATATTCTTCTTCTCACATTCCCCATCTTGGTTAGGTGAGTGTATCAACCTGAGATCCTAAGCCAGAAACCTCTTTTCTGCTTCCCAAGTCAATGACCGAGTCACAATGACTGATTTCCTAAGTATTCCTCATAAAAGGAGTTTTCTCTTGTTACTTTTTGGTCTATGCCACCGTTCAATCCCTAGGCATCTTCCATCTGTGCTAGTTCTGCATACTCTTCTAGGAGTTATAAAACCTTAGACACATAACAAATAATACAAGGAAATAGTAAATACTACTTAGTTAAGAAATTAAAATGATATCCATTGGTAGAAGTAGCCTATGTAGTACTACTGCCTGAATACATACCCCTGCTGCCAGAAGCCTGGCACAAGTAGCTTCTATCTTGAATTGGAGGTCTATCATTCCCATTTATGCTTTCATAGTCTTCATATGTGTGCATGTCTGTGTGTGTCTGTATGTGTGTGCTCGGATGTGTAGCACACATATATAGCTTTGCTATTTTACTTTCTGTGTCTTTATCACTCAACATTTCTTGAAATTTACCCATGTTGATTTTTGAAGTTTTATTTTGTCTTCATAGCTCTTTGATTGTATGATTATATCACAATTTATATATCCATTCTTTTGTTGATAAGACAATTAGATTGTTTATAGTTTTTCCTATTATAAATATGTCTTCTATGACCATTCTTTTACTTGACTTCTTGGTAAGTGCATGATTTCTTTAGATTATGTGTCTGGGGGTGGATTGGTGGATAAAGGGATAGCATATCTTTAGCTAATATTCTCTATCAAGGGGTTGAAATCTTTTCACCTCTACTAGAACTCTATGAATACCTTCTGCTCTATGTCCTCTACAACATTAGATATTGCTGACTGTTGGAAGAAGTAATAAAGAGAACTTGACCTGAAAGCTAGACTAAGGCAATCAGAGACACCTCACCCTCTCCCTTGTCCTTGGAATGTAAGCTCTGTACCCTATTCCCACATTGAGAGCCATTTTCAGGAACATAGTCTTGAAAGAACACTGTGTTGTTGAGATCGTCTGGACATTATATGTGACTGGACCCCATTAAAATGCTGTATAAACTTTTAAGATTCTGTAGGGCAGGTGCAGAGATTAATAGTCTTGTGACCACCCAAGATAAGCCTTGTATATGAGTTCCCTTGCTTATTAAAGCTGCCATGTACCAATCTGGAATGGTCTGCTTCTTGCTTCTGTCTCTCCTCTCCCCATTATATGAGGACTGGTTTCAGATTTCATCCAGAAAACTCCAATATTTGTGAACCAATCCTTACTTCCTAATTAAAAAATATTGAAGTATTATTTATCACCCTGATTTTGATTTGTATTTTCCTGATTTTAAGTGAGATACAATATCTTTAAAGACTTTTTTTGCTAGTATGAGTTCTGTGAATTGCCTGTTTATAATATTTACTATTTTATATTGGACCAAAAACTATTTTGTTTTTCTTGATTTATAAGTATTGTTTATATATTCTAAATACAAATAATTTTCTACTCAATATCTTGCAAATGTTTCTTCTTTGTCTAGTGGCTTGGCTTTTCTCATTTTTTGAATGGGTCTTGTTACAATTAAAATAGTTTTATTTTGGTGTATTGAAATTAATATTTTCTTTTATGAATTATGTGTTTGTCTGAATAGTTTTATCCTACTCTGCGGAAACATTTTCTTCAAAACTTTTAAAATAATGGTTTTCATATGTGAACAATAACTTAACAGAATTGATTTTGTGTATGGTATGAAGTAGAAAACTATTTTTTATATTATCATCACCATCATCATCATTGTCCTAATCATCATCATCATTATATGGAAAGTTATTATTGAAGTTTTTTGAAGTTATTATTTTCCAACTGATCTGTAGTGATCATTCTAAGTCAAGTTTTCATACATATGTGGGGTGGTCTCTGAGCTCTCTATTTTGTTCCATTAGTCTTTCTTTCTATTTCTGTGAAATACCACATTGCATGTATCAATGTAGCATTATAATCATCTTGATATCCAGTTGAGTAAATACTTGCATTTTACTCTTCTTTTTTCCTCTTATTCTCCGGTAATGTCTTTTATGCTTGGAAATTTTCATGTCCATATACCTTTTTAAAGCCTTCTTTTAAGTTTTATGAAAAACCTTTGGTTTTTCTTGGAATTTCAGGAATTTGTATATTTATGAGGAAAGAACTGTCATGTTTATGATATTTAATCTTCTCCAATGGCCTGCCTTTTTGCTCTCTTTATTTTGTTACTGTTAAGAAGGTTATATTCTTGAAATTATATTTCAGACTTTCTAGTTGCTGAAATATAAAAATCTGATTTTAAAAATATTTATCTTATGTTAATTAAATTCTCTGGACTGACATTAATTCAATTTAATTTTTTCAAGATTTTATTTATTTATTTGACAGAAATAGAGCACAAGTAGGCAGAGCAGCAGGCAGAGAAAGAGGGAGAAGCAGAGTCTCTGCTGAGCAGGGAGTCTGATGCTGGGCTCAATCCCAGGGCTGTGGGTTTATGACCTGAGCTGAAAAAGGCAGCTGCTTAACTGACTGAACCACCCAGTTGCCCCTAAACTGTCATTAATTTTAATAATTTAGATATAGATTCATTTGATTTTTGCAAAAAGATATTTTCTCTAAGAACAATTATAATGTTGTTGCTTTCTTTGAACTTCCTATATTTTCTATTTATATTTTCTTACTTTTGATAAATATAATCTCCAATACATTGTATAAGAGGCAATAGTGAGTATGTTTGCTGATTATATGGGGTATATCACTTTGTATGAACCATTCTTCCCAATGTATGACACAATAAATTTATAGATTAGTGTTCTTTATGCTGTGTGTGTATGTGTAAGGCTGAAAGAAGTACAGGAAAATGTTAATAGTATTTTTTTCTGAATTTTGAAATTGTATGGTTTTTTAAAGGCTTTTTACACTTTTTTATATTTTCTAAATTTTCTGTAGCAATTAAGTATTTTCTTATTAAAAATAAATACTTTTAAAATATATAAAACTAATAGCTGTGATAAAAGATGTTTTGCTACTTTTAGACATAGTATAATCTAGCAATGTGGGCCTTTGTCATCCCTTCAATGAATATAGCAACAACAACAAAAAAAGTTTAAATTATGCAGGGAATTTATGGTGATATAAACTCTTTAATATGCAAAGTGAGGAATAGATCAATTCAAGATTAGAAGATTCAACAATCATTATCCATTGTCAGCTGAGACTAAAAAGTGTAAAATATGTAAACATGAAAAAATTGTGGCTCTGTAGTTGACATAAAGATCCTACACCAGAATAATATAGAACAATAGATAATACTATAAATGTATTTTTGTAAACTATTTACATATTTATATAAGATTATCATTCTTTGGGGCGCCTGGGTGGCTCAGTTGGTTAAGTGACTGCCTTCAGCTCAGGTCATGATCCTGGAGACGAGCCCCACATAGGGCTTTCTGCTTGGCGGGAAGCCTGCTTCTCCCTCTCTCAGTCCCTCTGCTTGTGTTCCCTCTCTAGCTGTGTTTCTGTCTGTCAGAAAAATAAATACAATCTTTAAAAAAAAAAAAAAGACTATCATTCTTTGTGGCCAGTCTTCATTTGCTGAAAATTTCTCTCTATTTCATGTACTATTTCAATGTCGATTTTATGAAACTACATCAGACATTTGTAAATTACTTAGAAATCCCTGAGAAGACCATATATATATACATACATACAATACAAAATACATAATAAATTTTGTTCCTTACCCAAGAGCCTCTTAAATATTATATTTCAGAGTTAACAACACACTCTGTTTTGTTCTGCTTAAAGAGATCTATCATTATTTCTTTCCTTTTGTAGGCTAGAAGAATCAAGCACATAATACAACAAAGTCATAATAGCATAATTTGAAACACTGGAGTATAAAACATCATTTTACAAACATTACTTTAACAATTGAAGACCCAGAGTTATCGAAGTTTTCCTAACTGAATATTGGAGTTTATCATTGTTTTATTTCTGGTTTTACTGTCTCCATTTGCATCCAGAGGACAGTGGATAATTTTGAACTTTTTGTAGATAGATACCAGGTCCATTATTTAGAGAGGTAAAGTGAATTCTCTTGTATAATGTATTGTTCAGGCATTATCAGTTACTAATATCCAGCTCTTTGTTAACATATACTTAAAGGAAATATACAGTGTTTGATGACATTGGCAGTCAATATCAAATATGATATTAAATATGGATTATCATTTTTTCAAGGCAATAGATGATTAGGTATGAAAACAGTTTCTTGTGTGATGGATTGAATTGTGATATGACAAAATGCAGGTTGGCAGAGAGAAAACAGAATAGTTTAAGAGGTCAGTGCAGGAAACTTAGATAATACTGTCAGAACAGAATTACCCTGAAGGGTCAGTATGTTCAGTGTTTAAGTTTCATATAGGCACCTGGTAGGAAGGGAAAAAAAGCAAGTAGAAAGAAGATAATTTAAAAGGAGAGGAAAAAGCCAGATACCATAATGTTTATTATCCTTTGAGGAAGTTATTTTATTCTAGAAAGTCACGTTGCTACTATTTACATTGAGGCTGGTAAATATTCCACAGTCTGTGACTACCACAGCTAAATGCATCATTTATAACTGCTTCCCCCCTCCCAGATTTATTGAGGAATAATTGACAAATAAAATTGCATATAATTCAAGTGTGCTGAAGATTTGGTACATATATATGTTGTGAAGTGATTATCATAATCAAGTTAATGAATGCATTGCCTCATATAGTTCTTTCTCTCTCCATGTCTCTCTCCCCATCTCCTCTTTCTTTCATATTGATAATGCTCAAGATCTACTCTCAACAAATTTCAATTATATAATACCATATTAGTAATTATAGGCTCTATGCTGTACATTAAGTCCTCATAATAAATTTATCTTATAACTGAAAGTTTATATCCTTGACCTGTATCTATTTATCCCACTCTCCAGATTCTGTACCCTCTGTTTCTATGAGATTGGCCTAAAGTTTTTTGTTTGTTTGTTTTTATGATTCAACTTAGAAGTGATACTATACGGTATTTGTCTTTCTCTGTCTGGCATATTTCATTTAATGTAATGTCTTCTAGTTTCATCCATGTTGTGGCAAATGGCAGGATTTCCTTCTTTTTTATATCTGAATAATATCCCATTATAACATTTATACATATCATATTTTCTTTGTCCACTCATTCATCATAGACACTTAGGTTGTTTCTGACCAATGGAATACAGAGAGCCCAAATATAAACCCACATAATATATGGTGAAGTAACCTTTGACACAATGGGGAAGTATAGTCACTTCAATGAATGGTGCTGGGAAAATTGGATATCCATAATCTAAAGAATGAAACTTGGACCTTAGACCACTTAGGTCTTACCACTAACAAAAATTAACTCAAAATGGATTTAAACACTTATATGTAAGACCTGAAACTATAAAATTAAAGGAAAGCATAGGGAAAATGTTCTTGACGTTGGTCTTAACAATGAGTTTTTGAATATGATGCCAAAAGCATAGGTATCAAAAAGGAATGTAAACAAGCGGGACTGCATTAGTTTCTTCACAGCAAAAGAGACCATCAAAAAAAATGAAAAGGCAACCTATGGGATGGGAGAAAATATTTACAAATCATTTATCAGATAAAGGGGTCACATCCAAAAATATTAGGAACAAGAACAACTCAATAGCAAAATGACAAATGATCCAATTAAAAAATCGACAAACTGAATAGACATTTTTCCAGAGAAGACATGCAGATGGCCAACAGGTACATGAAAAATTGCTCAACATCAGGGAAATGGAAATCAAAATGACAATGAGATATCACCTCGCATCTGTTAGAATGGTTATTATCAAAAAGACAAGATAGCAAGCATTGCTGATGGTGTGGAAGAGAGAGAACTGTTGTGATTTGTTAATGAGAAATTGTGAATGGGCAACCATCATGGAGAAGAGTAATGGGGTTTCCTCAAAAAATCAAAAGTCAAACTCATTAGTTTATCTCATTAGTGATATCTCATTAGTAATTCATTAGTAATATCAAGTTTGTTAATATCTAAACTCATTAGTAATATCTAGTTTAAGAAACCCAGTCCCTTGAATACTTTCTTGAAAACTGACCTAGTAATGCATAGTTTAAAGTTTATTAGGATGGGTCCTGAGCATTACTTAGTTCAGGGCCACACTTTAAGAATGTTCTGATATCCTGAGTATTATGAGACAATTTCAGTCTGCATCTTGGGAACACAAACTCTTTCCAGCCCTCTGTAAGTCCTCAGATTTCAACTACTCCTTCCAGGTAAGTTTTTATTGTTTGTTTGTTTGTTTATTTCTGGCCTTAGATATTTCTTCCCTAATGTGCACGGAGTTATACACCGTTAATAAATTTTTGAGACAACTCTGCTTGTTTCTGTAGCTCTATCTCTGAAGCCCCCTCCTTTTAGGCACACTGACCCCTCTGAATCATGATTTATTTTTTATCAGCAAGCTCTGTTTGTTCTACTTCTTCTTGTCCTGCATCTTAGTTATTTCATATAAGCAATAAGCTGGTGCAGTCATCTGAATCACCTTATTTGTTTCTGTTCTCTCAAGGATTGCAACCCTGAGATGCCTGTTGTCTAATGTATGAAACCAGTATTTTATAGACTTAGCCCATTTTTCAAAGTGTTTAATATTTTTTCAAATTTTCAAAATTTTAAATCAAGGACTGTTGCTCCATCTTGGTTGGAAATGAGAATTATCTATTTGTAATTTTTTGGTTGAATTATTTTTCTGAAACTTGACATATTAATGAAATTCCATATGATTTTTAATCTGAAGCCTATATGTTTGACTAAAGAGGAAACCATATCTGAAGAGTAGAATTTGGAAGAATAAAATGTTAATAATTTTTTTAAGTTTCCACACTCTTTGGTCTCTTGCATATGTCTCACACCACTAAGAATAGACTATTGTATAGTCTAAATGTTTGTGCGCCCCACCCCCCCCACAAAATTCCTGTGTTTCAGTCTTAACCCCAAATGTGGTGGTATTTGAAGATGTGGCCTTTGGAAAGTAACTTGGGTTAGATTAGGTCATGAGGGTGGTGCTGTCCTGATAAGATGACAATTTTTATAAGAGAGTCACTTCTCCAAAGAAGACATACCAATGGCTGACAGACTTTAAAAAGATATGCAAAATAATTAGCCATCAGGGAAATTCAAATCAAAACCACATTGAGATACCACCTTATACCAGTTAGAATGGCAAAAATTAACAAGGCAGGAAACAACAAATGTTGGAGAGGATATGGAGAAAGGGGAACCCTCTTAACGCTGTTGGTGGGAATGCAAGTTGGTAAAGCCACTTGGGAAAACAGTATGGAGATTTCTTAAAAAGTTAAAAATAGAACTATGCTGTGCTATGACCCAGCAATTGCACTACTGGGTATTTACCCTAAAGATACAGGTGTAGTGAAAAGAAGGACACATGAACCCCAATGTTCATAGCAGCAGTGTCCACAATAGCCAAACTGTGGAAGGAGCTGAGATGACATTCAACAGATGAATGGATAAAGAAGATGTGGTTCATTTATACAATGGAATATTACTTAGCAGTCAGAGAGGATGAATACCTACCCTTTGCATCAACATGGGTGAAACTGGAGGGGATTATGCTAAGTGAAATAAGTCAGGCAAAGGAAGATAATTATCATGTTGTTTCACTCGGATGTGAAACATAAGGAGTAGCTCAGAGGACACTAGGGGAAGGGAGGGAAAAATGAACGGACGAGGGGACATCAGAGGGGAAGATGACCCGTGAGAGACTATGTACTCCAGGAAGTCATCTGAGGGATCAGACAGCTACCCAAGTGCCCCAATACTATTTTTATTTTTATAAAATACATATAGCTAGTTCTATTTTTGGTATTCTATAATTGTTTCAAAATGTTCTCATTGAAAGTTCTTTAATATGTCTGTGTTTGTATGTGAATATGCATGTGTGTGTGCATGTCTATGTAATTTTTGTCCCTAGAAACATACCGTTTCTTGTTTTCTCAGAGATGCAATTGAAAAATGAATTTTATTTCAATGCATTGATTTTTCAGTCTGATGAGAAAACTGGTAATAAATAACAATCTTATTTAAAGATCACAGTTGGAGTTGTTCTGCAGTTTCAATGAATCAGAAGTCTTTGTTTGAGCCGGTACATGAGTCCACACTAGCCCCCAAATCAGAAAAATCACATCAAAGTTGTATTTCTTTGCTATAGTTGCTAGTCAGCAACAGTCAGTTGCTATAGAATGGGGCGGGGTGGGGGAGGAAGAATGGAAGAACAATTTTCAAATGGCAGGAAGTGGGAGTGCCTGGGTGGCTCAGTTGTTAAGCATCTGCCTTTGGCTCAGGGATGAGCCCTGCCATAGAGCTCCCTGCTCAGTGGGAAGCCTGCTTCTCCCTCCCCCACTCCCCCTGCTTGTGTTCCCTCTCTCCCTGTGTCTTTATCAAATGAATAAAATCTTCAAAAAAAATTTAAGTAAATAAATAAATAATAAATAAATTGAGCCAAGTGGAAATGTCCCCGTGTCAATCTTAATTTGTGGAGGGCTGTCCGGCAAAAATGATGAACTACCATTATTTCTAATGACAGAAATCATCAAAATTTCAAGCTCAACCAACAGGACCCAGAATAGCAACCATATATTAGTTTTCTAAGTTTTAACAGTCAATTAAATTTATGGTTTGCAGCTGTTTAGAGTAGCTCTCTTAAACTAATACAGTAGTAAGTCATAACATGTAGCAATTCTTCTAGGAGCATCATTTGTTTTACATTAACCTTTTTACTTTGAGATAATTTTAGTACAGCAGAAAGGAATAATACACAGAAATGTCATATACTCCTTACCCAGTTTCCCCCAGTACAGATATCTTGCAAAACCATAGTACAGTACCAGAACTGGTATATTGACAGTGACAGTCATGCTTCAGAACATTTTCATTAGCATGAGCTCCCTCATGTTGGATCTTTTTAGAGCTACACTTCTCTCCAGTGCCCACCCCTCCTTAACCCCTGGAAACTACTAATCCATTTCCTATTTTTATAATTTTGTCATTTCAAGAATTCTACATTAGTAGAATTATACAGCATGTAACCCTTAGGACTTGGCATTTTTAACTTAGTGAGATTCTCTGGAGATTTGTCCAGGTTGTTGCTTGTATCAACAGTTTATTCCACTGTATTGTTGAATGATCCTCCATGGTATGGGGTATCATGGTTTATGTAACGGTTCCCTCATTGAAGGACATCTGGATTGTTTTCAGGTTTGGACTATTATGAAAAAAAAAAGTTGCTATAAACATTTGTGTATAGGTTTTTGTATGGAACATAAGTTTTTATTTCTCTGAGATAGATGCCCAGAAGTGCAATTACAGGTCATATGGCAGTTGCATGTTTTGTTTTTTTTTAAGAAACCGAGAAACAGTTCTCCATAGTGGCTATCCTTTTACACTCCCACTAGCAATGAATAAATGATTCATTTTCTCTACATTCTGGCCAGCATTTGGCGTATTCATTATTTTTTTGCTTTAGTCATTGTGATATGTGAGTAGTGTTTAGTCATTGCATTTAATTTGCATTTCCCTAATGACTAATGATGTTTTTCATGTACTTCTTTACCATATAAACATTTCTTTTTGTAAAATATCTTTTTATGTCTTTGGCCTATTTTCCAGTTGGATTGTTTGATTTTTTTTTTTTCTTTTTCTTTCTACTGCTCAGTTTTTAGAGTTCTTGTATATTCTAGATACCATTCCTTTGCCAGGTATGTGTTTACACATACTTTCTCCTCCTCTGTAACTTATCTTTGCTTCCCTGTAATAGGGCCTTTCTAACATCAGAAGTTTTTAATTTTTGGTGAAGTCCAATTTATCAAATTTTAATTTTTATGTATTATGCTTTGGTGTCATGTCTAATAATTCTGTCACCAGATCTTGATTCCGAAGATTTTTCTCCATGTTTTTTTTTTCCTAAGTTTTAGATTTTATAGTTTAGACTTAACATTTAAGTTTATCATCCTTTCTGAATTTATTGACTTGTGTAGATTTTTTTTTAGTTACTGTAGATGTCTATTCTTTTAAGCACCATTTGTTGAAAAAAGCTATTAGATTTCCTTAGTTGAATTTATTTTTCATCTTTGTCATATGTAAGTTGGGTATATCTGGGTAGATCTATTCTGTTTCATTGGTCTACGTGTCCATCCCTTCATCAATACAAAGCAGTCTTGATTATGGAAGTTGTGTATAGAAGGTCTTCAGATAGAGTGATTCCTCCCACTTCATTTTTCTTTATTAACAGTGTTTTATGGGCCCCGAGCTCCCCCTGAAAATCCTGCAGGCACTGGATGGGCAGGTGCGGCAGGGAGGGGGTATGTCCAGAAAGCGTTTCCAGGAATCTCCAGTGGTGCTGCCCAAATGGCCAGGAAGAAGGCATACAGAGAGCATCTGGGTTTTAGTTATTTTAGTTTATTTGCCTTTCTGTATGTTTTGATATAATCTTGTATATAATTTTGGGGAGAACTGATATCTTTATTATGTTGAATCTTCCAATTCTTGAACATGATATGTCTCATTTATTTAGATCTTTTTCTTTAAATTTCTTTCATCAGTATTGTATAGTTTTTCAGCATACAAGTATTGTACATATTTTGTAGATTTAGAAGTAACTTTGTGTGTATTTATTTGTATTTTAATTTTAATTTCATTGCCCGCATATTCATTTCTAATAATAGAAAAAGAATTGATTTTTTATGTTCATCTTAAATCCTGTGATCCTGCTGAACTTACTTATTATTAATACTAGGAGTATTTTCTAGATTCCTCGGGATTTTCAATGTCAAAAACCATGCTATCTGCAAATACACAATTTCATTTTTTTCTTTTCATCTGTATATGGAATAAAATTCTATCCTTTTCATATAACTAATTCTTTTGGCTTGACCTAATGAAATTATTTGTGCTCCCTTCTCCCCTTCCTCCAGCTCTGTCTGCTTTTTCTATGTTCAAGTATGTGCCATTTCAATATATAGAGCAATAAGAAATATAGTAATTAGTTCCAAAAAGCTTCTCAAGAGAGAATTTCAGATGATCTACAGAGTTTTTAAATATAGACTTGTTATTGAATAAATATGCACTTTGGGAAAAAATTTACCAAGCCAATGTGAGATCTGTTATAACTATTGACAATGAATATCAATACACAGTTCTAACGAAGAATTGGGGTGTGTTTACATTCTCACTGGTTCTTTTTCTCTTATGAATGCTGAATCCAAACCTGGTGGCTGATAAATAGGGAGTGGAAGAAAAGAGACATAAACTAATGACAATTGCAGAGTTATTTAAGGGTAGTAACAGATAATTAAGATTGGAGATATACTGAAGGAACAAAAACTATGAATACCAAGATCATGATAGTTTTAATAGTAATATATTTTCTACAAATTGCATAGCATTTCAAAAATTACAAAATATTTTCAAAATTATTTATTAATCATGCTTGTTAGAGTTAGGTATATCTTTTAAGTTCTTTTTAATTTTATTAAGGAAGAAAGACTCAGAGATCATGGGTGAATTTGACCAACTTTCAACCAGTCGGGAAGTGAACTTTTGATTCTCAGTCTGGAATTCATTTCATTAGGCCACAATCATCTCTATAGTAAAGGAAGGCTCTGGAACTCTTAAGAAACCACCAAAATCAACAAATAAAAATGTAGCTTCTTGTCTTTATATCATCCAAATTCTCACATTATGCAGATGCTTAATTCTCTGTATATATTTTATTATTTATTTGTTTTTGATTCTTTAGTAACTCCAATTTTAGTGTAGGGATAATAGTAATAAAACACATAGTGAGGCTATGGATCATTAAATACATAACTGAAAAGTCTTATGTAAATATCACTTCTTTAGGAAATTTTTAATACTTGGAATCATTTGCTCTCATAAAGGGGCTATATAATTTTATATAATATAGCTGACTCTCCATGATTTATAGGTGCAGTTGAATAACAAATTTTCTTTTTTTAAGGTTTAATTTATTTATTTTAGAGAGAGAGCATGCACATGCATGAGTGTGCACAGGGGAAGGATCAGAGGGAGAGGAAGAGGGACAAGGAGACTCCTCGCTTAATACAAAACCCTGTGTGGGCCTCCATCTCATAACCCTGAGATCATGACCCAGGCTGAAGTCAAGAGTGGGAAGCTCAACCGACGAAGCCAGCTAGGTGCCCAACAAACTTTCTTTAGTTAAAGGGTTTTGAAACTTGACTGATAGAGTTTTTTTTTTTTTTTTCTGAATAAACTCTGTGTTGCCCATTTTGCTAGTCAATTAAATTTTAAGATAGTAAAAACAGTTCAATAGACATTGAATGCTAAATTTACCATATTCCATGGAAGTTTTTTTTCTTTTTTCTCCATATGGTGGTCAGTATGTTATAAATCAAACCATATTAATGGAACACCTTCAAATGAAAAACAAAGCTAAGTAATCTAAACTCCGATAATAATTTTAGAAGAAGTTCTTTTTAAAAATGTTTTTGAATTTCAATAGGAGAAATAATAAGCTCTGACAATAATTAATTTTTAAAAAGGAACGAACAGTGAATCCTGGAACACTACATCAAAAACTGATGATGTACTTTATGGTGACTAACATAGTAAAAAATAAATAAAATTTAAAAGAAACATTGTGCTATTCTTTCTCCCCCAAATAATCTTAAATTCCGATAGCAAATTAACAAATAAGGTTAATTTTAAGATTATAGTTATCTACCTTTTCTTCTGGTTTCACACACCAGCCATTTTTATTTCAAAAATTACTTCTTAACCAGGAGAATCAGTGTAAATATGAATTTCTTTCTTATCTGTGATCAAATATTCATTCATTTGTTAATATTTTATATAGATTCTAGTTGGCTTTGTTAATAAATACCTGAGAAAAATTGGAGAGGAAAATATGCTCATTAATTTATACCAAGGAAACAAAGCTTTAATGACAAATAAATCTGCCCTGTTAAACACATAGACATTTTAAGACACCCACCTTATTGAACCATTCAGTTGAGAATACAAAACAGTCTCAAAGTTAGAGAGATGCTTTAAAAAATAACTTTGTAATCATAATGTGGATTTTTTTTAAATGGAGGTTTCAAACTCAATTGGACTTTAAAGTTTCTTTCATGCCCCATTTTGCTGAGAAAAAGAAAAATGTTTGTCAATCATGGACTGGTTAAGTCAGTTATGGAACATTCCTATTACACAATACCATGCAGACTTTAATAATTGGAAAGGGAATGTCTATGTCAATGTTATTAAGGTGATAATAGCAAACCAGAATGTGGAAGGTGATGTGATTTAAGTCTACAAACATCTACCTACTTTTCAGTCAATCTACTGACCTATTTATCACCTCCCTCTGCGTAATGTGTGAAGCAACAACAAAAACCTACATCTCTGAAGGAAATACACCAAGGTGTTAATAGCTGTTATTTATATAGGTAAGGAGTCAGGTTGTAGGACTCCTGTGCAGGAAAAGAAGCTTAAAGGGACTCTTATTTTCTACTTCATATACTTAAGGACAATTTGAATACTTTATGATGAGTAAGCACTGCTTTTATAGTCAGAATTTTTTATTTTAGAAAAGAAAACAGAATAGAAGATGTTTGTTGTACCTTTGTGAGAATTAGCTTCATTTTTAGTGCCTGTAATCCTGATGTCTGAATCAACTCTGTTTTTAAATGTTTCTAACATCTGGAAACTATTGGGATGCTCTTTTTTACTGTTATAAATAATATTAAACAATAAGTTATTCTGAATGTAATATGAGGTAATAAGAGGAATCAGAGTCACATGAATTCAATATATTTATTGCCTCTTTTCAAAGGTGTATCAGGGGAGTACCAAAACAGTGGAGATACAGATCTCTTTATGAAGAGGCAAAATTACTCTCAACAGAAAAGAATCAAGTATGGTTTTCTCTGAGAGAATTATGGAGGAAAGATAGGATTAAGTAAACATCAGGATTTACTCTCTCTTCAAAGGCAAAGTGCCAGGGCTACTTAATTTAATTGGCAAGGTATCTGGCACAATGATACATTTTCATAACTGCATATCGGGGAATCCCAATCAATGAAATCGTTGATGCCTTTCTTTTTTAGCAATTCTGCCTCAGATAATTTTACTTATAGTCTAGAGGACTTTTCTAAGCTCTGTGTTTCTAGAAAATTATGGGAGTTTACAATTGAAAATGATCTATGTTTTTCACTTTGCTTTGTTCTAGATATGATGACAGCATTTTCACTCATCACTTTTGCAGGCTTTCTCAAAGACCATACATGTCTTCTCCACAAATACCTGACCTTACTACATTTTTAAGTCTCTTCTTTCCTCTGCTCTTGAATCCTTCATTCCTTTCTTGTCCTGACAATATTGACATGATCCCCCTGTAAGTCTGAGGACAACCCACACCCTATTCCAAAGTGTGAGATAAACAGAATTTCTCTCTAGTGCCCCATCCCCACAGAGAGCATCTTCAGAGAGTCATCTTTCCTTTCCTCTCCCCCAAATTCATTAACTGTAGAATTTATTTCCTCATGTCATGTGTCACTAAATGGCAGAAGAAGGTCCATACATGGCTGGTTGGTGTGTTTTTTTGAGTGAAGAGTGTTTTCTTTCCTTTTCTTTTCTACTTTTCTTTCTTGCTTGCTTGCTTATTTTCCAGAATTATTATTTTTTTAGCTGAACCAACATTTAAATAAGAATTTTTTGGAGTATTGAGAAAAAACAAATAAGCAATCAAATAGTGGGTTATCATTGCGCCCCAGTCTTGGCCCTAACAATTGTATTGTGCCAGTAATACTACCTGCCTGTACATAGTCAAGTTCAACATCATGTCCATTAGTCCCTCTCATCTTAAAATCTATCCATTGGGCTCATCACTGAGTTTCAAATTCAGTGAAGGTTAGTGAAATATGAAACTTTATGAAATTATTGAGTTCTTCAAGTCAATCACATAAGAGAGAAACAATCCCTCTGCATAAAAAGTTGTTTAAAAAAAAGTTCTTATGTACAAAGTCAAATTATCTCATAGAAAACCAACGGCAAATCTTCAGATCACTAGAAGCCAGCTGTCAGAAGGGTTTCTTGGCTTTCAGATTCTTTATTTATACATTCACCTGTTCTGTTTACTCAACTTCCCATACTGAATGATCAATTCCATATATTTGAGACCTTAATTATATGCTTATATCTTCTGCCAAGTTCACAGGAGTAGCTATACTTTCAAGTCATGTTGAAGACCCTCTGATCCATCTTTTTGTTTTATGTGATAAATTTATACTTTCATTTTCTTCAACTGGATTAGGTACCCCAAAAGACAATAGTTATTTTTGAGGAAGGCTTTGGCAGATACATTTTCCATGCAAAAGTGGTAGCTTTTTTTTTTTTTTTAAGATTTTTATTTATTTATTTGACAGAGAGAAGCACAGCTGGAGAGGGAACACAAGCTGGGAAGTGAGAGAGAGAAGCAGGCTTCCCACCAAGCAGGGAGCCCGAGATCCCAGGACTCCAGGATCATGACCTGAGCCAAAAGCAGACGCTTACTGACTGAGCCACCCAGGGACCCCAAAAGTAGTAGCTTTTTATGATGTATAAGTCAGTCACTTCTTCAGGTTGAATTTCTATAATCTATTCAGAGTTTTGGACATTTCTATAGCCTTTGATTGTTTTGCCTGGAGTGTGGCAGGCAATGTCTGTGAACCTAAAAACTTCTCATTTGAGGGCTGCATCTTTTTATAATCTTTTAAAAACATTTAAATTGGTAGTTAAATTACAACTTTAAGTTAAATTACAATCTTAAGTGATTCCATAGTGCAAATAATTTAACTGCACTGATAGGTGGCACATGGCCAATTTCATGTACATACAGAGAAGAACTTAGGGTATTGTCTGATACTCAGCAAACAATTTAAAGCTGTAACTGTGCAATGAGGCTGTTATTGAAGATTTGAGTTCATTGTAATGTGGAATTTTGTTTAATATGTCAAAGAAACTAGGAGGATCAAAGCAATTTGAATTGAATTGCTTGGTGTAGAATAATGACAACAAACTCAGTATGTAAGAAGTTTATCTATACTGTGAAATACGTGGCTGTTTATTTTGGTAGGTTCATCAAACCTAAAATAGAGCTGGGCTGAATCTACTTTCTATTTTGACATCAATACAGTCTTTTAGAATAGGAGACCCTGGTTTTCTTTCCTCTTTTCTTAGTCTTCCCAGTTACTTCTCCTCCTTTTTATTTAAACTCAATTAATGAATATATAATGTATTATTTGTTTAAAGGGTACAGGTCTGTGATTCATCAGTCTTACATAATAACCAGTGCTTTTTACAACACATACCCTCCTTAATGTCCATCATCCAGTTATCCCATCCCTCCATCCTCCCTCCCCTCCAGCAACCCTTAGTTTGTTTCCTATGATTAAGTCTCTTAAGGTTTTAGGAGACCCTGTTTTATTTATCGTTTACAAGAACTGTGCTTATCTCTTTCTGCAGCTGATATCAAGAATTAACAATGGAAAAAAAAAGAATTAACAATGGAAATAAACTATTCTGAAAATGAGGTTACGATACAAAGGCAGGGTGTGCAGTGGTCCGGAGAACTGAATATAGAGCTGTCTCCCTGATTTCAAATTCCAGCTTTATCTCTTACCAGCCTTGTATCTTTCAGCAAATTGTTCAAATTTCCATGCCTTAGTTTCTTCATTTGTAAACTGGGGATAATAGTACCAATTCAGAGAGTCATTGGTAAGACTAAAAGCATACTAAAGTCTCTGGATCAGTGCTTACACATAGTAAACACTGTATGAATGTTAGCTACTATTACAGTTTATCTAGCTGGTTTGCTTCCTCTCAGCAATACATATATACTGTTGAAGAGTTGTATTCATCTAATCACTTTTATCTACTATCTACTGGGTAACAAAAAACCTCAGATTCACTGTTGGCGCCTCTTTATTTTTTCACTCACATATCCAGTGTATCACCAAATCCTACCAACGACATTTTTTTTTTTGATTAGTGAATTCTTAAATACGTCTACTTCTCTTTATTGCCATCAAAATCATCCCTGCCCCTGCCGCTATCAGATCACACATAGATATCTGGGCTAGCATGTTAACTTATCTCCCAGAATCCAGTTTGTCTTGTCATATTTATCCTCTACACAGCAGCCAAAGTTACCTTTTCAAAATGAAAATCATCTTATGCCTCTATGGCCATCTTTTATTATTCCATAATGGCTTCCTATTATCCCAAGAATAAAGATCTTAATCTTTGACACTGTCTTTGAGGTACTGCATGGGTGGACTCTACTTCAAATTCATTTCAAAACTTCTTCTTTTTCCTGTACTACAGGCATCCCAGACTTTCAGTTCCTCAAATTACCCATGCGTTTTCCTGCCCCAACCCACTCGAATATAGTGTTTCCCCTCCAGAATAAATTTCTTCTACCTACTATCTATATCACTTTCATGTAGATGATCAGTTGTGTAAATACTAAGATAAACCATCCTCAGTAGCTGCCCCATCTCAGTTAGAGTCAGAAGCCTTTTGTTTATTTCTCAAAGAATCTTACTCGTTTCCTTCTTAACACTTGGATTAGGTTATAAATTGATATTTGTTAATGCAATTATTTAATTAATGTCTGCCTCTTTTAATGGACATTCAATGAAAATAAGGGTTTTATCTATTTCCCTCACTATTTTATCTCCAGACTTAGGCACACATTGTGAACTATAGTGACATGCTGAGTAAATACTGAACTGTAATGTGTTGTCTTAAATCATGTATTATACTTGGGGTGAGGAGACCTCCCTTCTCATTTGATATCTTCTGTTGTTTGGTACATGATCTTTTCAGGAGACTTAGCTTCTACGTATTCACTTATTGTGTAACTTTGAGCAAATTACTTTATTGACATCATTTTTTTTTCATCTTGTGAAAAAGGACTTACATTGCTGATTTTTCAGTTATCATGGATATAAAATGAGATGATCTACATGAAAGTGCTATGTTAAAACATTGTGGTTTTATAGAATATAAGTTATTGACACAGTTAAGGCATTACTGTGTCCTACCAGAGATAGTGCAATACTCATTAAAGCTTGGTGACATTATTTTCCTAAGAGTTTTTAAAAATCTTTGTAACATTTCTCTATAATAGATTTTGAATATAGGTCAGTACCTCTGGTAATTATAATCTAGAGTAATAACACTGTTATACTACAAAATTTGAGAGTTCAGAATGTAGACTTAAAAAATAGTCAAATAGCTTTAATAATATATGTCAACTGAATATTTTCCTTAGTGAACAGTACAAGAAGTAGATAGTCAATACTAAGTTAGGTGAAATGGTCAATATATAGCTGACACTATCTTTATAAGCCTATAAGTATGTAATTTATTGTGCTCACCACATGTATATGATTATGGTCTATCAGTAATTACCAAATGAGTACACCTTTCTAATATTATTATTTTTGTTTTGAACATAATATTCTGTTTATTTAGCTGATGTCTAACTTTTGCTTATTAGAATTTTATCCTAAGTCTAACTAATTTTGGCAACACGTTGTTGTTCCAAAGGCATCTAAAGATAAGTTATATAGAACAAAACAGCTATTAGGTAATAGAAACGTATCAATGTGAGCATAATGTATTATTTTATGAATCATCAATAGATGCCAATTCATTTAATAACATTAACTACAGTGTTGATTGCTCAAGATTTCTTAATGATAAAGGGATTTGTAATTTATGTATTAAAATTTGTAAAACTGAAATTGGTCTAAACAGATGATTTTCCTGGCATATTATCCACTTAGTGATTGCCAAATTCTGAATCATATAGATTAAAAGTCAGAACAGAAATTGGAAATCCAAGGGGAAAAAAAATCTGAGTAGCATTATCTAAAAGATAAACCTCAGATTGATTATAATATTTACCAAGAAGAATGACAGGAAGATTAAAGGGAACTCCAGGCATTTTCCCATGTCTTCAGAAATGACAAAATAATTAGAGTCTCACAAACTGAGTTTATTTGGCACTTGGAAAATCTCCCTTTCACAGAAAAAGCAAGCAAGAAAAGATCCATTAAACAAGAAGACAATAAAATAGTTTCCTTTGGTTTTGCTAATTCAATGGAGGATAATTGCAGAAAGTTACTTGATGAAAACACAAAACAATATTTGCAGCAAAACTAAACTCCAAATAAAGGAGCTTCAGAGAAAAGCAATCATGACTTTGATTAGATACTTGCAAAAAGAAGTTATAGTAGACCTTGGAAAATATATTTTTAGGATAGAACTACATCTTATTCTAATTTCTCTTTTCTCTGTCATTCATTTTACTTTCTCTAAATAAAGTTGTCCTTGATAATGAGGATTTGGAGGACGATGATAAGTATGAAGCAACTCTTATATTTGGGATTCAGAGATTATTTTATCTAAGCAAATTTTAACTAAAAAATGGATGGGTTCTACTTAACTGTAATTAAAATATTATTTTAGTTGCAAAGATGGACTGTGTCTTGGTTGTGGGTAACATTTAAAAGGCAAAATGGTCAGGCACCTGGGTGGCTCAGTTGGTTAAGCAACTGCCTTCGGCACAGGTCATGATCCTGGAGACCCGGGATCAAGTCCCACATCGGGCTCCCTGCTCCGCGGGAAGCCTGCTTCTCCCTCTCTCACTCCCCCTACTTGTGATGCCTGCTTCTCCCTCTCTCACTTCCCCTGCTTGTGTTCCCTCTCTGGCTGTTTCTCTCTGTCAAATAAATAAAATCTTTAAAAAATAAATAAATAAAAAATAAAAGGAAAAATGGTATGATACAGTCTCTACTTTTTTCCCCACACTGGTTCTTATAAATTTATATTATTGGTTATTTATTTTTACTACTAGCTTCTATGTATCTTTTCTTTAATACCAGGACTGTACATTCATAATAATCAAATTCATCTGGCACTTCAATTTTTTTATCTCGCTTCAGCATCTATTTCTTCCATCACTAGGCTGTACCACTGTCTTCAATCCCTGCCTAAGGAAACTTAGTTGCATCAGAATATCTTGTGAAAGTTCTTCATGCTGTAATGACATAAGACTTGTCCCAGAAGCCTTAGCAGATCACACTGAAATTCAGGAAAAGTAATCCGTCTAGCTCCTGCTCCACTTCATGCATTTCTGGAACAGCACACAGAGAGTTTTAGATGACAATATTTATATCTTTGCCAATTGAAAGTTTCCATTTTTGGATGTTTAATGTGGAACTGTTTGAAAACAGAAACACTGAGAACCTCTATAATAAATATTGGTTAATATATCACTGAGACCAATTGTATATGGACTAGTTTGAGCTATAGAACAATTCAGGGACAAACTGTAAACCAGAGAGGCACTTAAGCAAATAAGCAACTAAGATAATCTGAAATAAGACAGAAAATACTACAGTTTGTTTCTGTTTTTAGATAGTAAGGGAGATTATTAAACATTGCTTATGACAGCTTAAATAGTATGTTTTCTTTAATATAGAACTTTGTCTTTGACTTAATTTGCCATATTATAAATCTATAAATTGGTTTTACATAGTTGTGGTTAAGATAGTAAATTTGTATGATTTATTTTGGAATGTGAGTTTAGTTTCTCACAGCTAATTAGGTTTTTGTTTTTGTTTTTGTTTTTGTTTTAAAGTTTATAGAGAGAGAGAAGGAAACTCACACAGACTCCCCACTGAGTGCGGAGCTCAGTGTGGCTGGATCTTGACCCTGAGATCATGACCTGAGCCCATATCAAGAGCTGGACCCTTATCTGACTGAGCCACCCAGATACCCCACAACCAATTAGTTTTTGAGTTAAAAGAATTTCCTCTGTTACTTTTAAGAGAAGTACCTTAAACCAGGAGGGTCCTAATCTCTATTTGTAACCATCCTTGTGTTACTCTGAGGAAAACATCCTTATGTTGAATTTTGCCTAAACAGGCCCATTCCTATGCACATGTCCCTTCCACGTCAGGGTAAAGTGCCTCTCACATTCTGAATAAGAAATTCAGAACAGCAGGCCTGCCCAATTTCTGAATCTCTTTCTCTTTCATTTCTCTAATTCTCTAGTAATCATTTCATTTGCTCTTCTTTATCTCTTCTGTTTTAGTTTTCATTTATTTTTAAGACAATTTATTCAGGCTGAATAAATGGCATTACCTGCAAAGCTTTTAGAAATAATTAAATAAGTCATCTACTTCTCCTATTAAACACTGATCATAAAAATTATACAGCATGAAAACAAAACTGTGGCAAAAGCCACTCACCTCTTGGATGACAGATGGCAATAAACCCAAAGAATATGTATAGTTAACATAGGGACTGCATTTACTCATCAAAAACAAAGGTATGCTTAGTAGCATCACATGATGAAGACTGATCAGAGACTTTTTTAGACATTTAAGTATGCTGTCTAAATAATTTTATTTATTATATTACTATTATTAGTATTAGTATTAATACTACCAATATTACTATTTCTATTTGTTACCGCCAGGGAGCCAGCCTTGGCGGAGATGTGGGTCCCGAACCGCGGGATATCTGGCTGGTGAAATAATGATGACTCGGACCCGGGAATCTACTTCAAGCTGACAGACCCGAAGTCAGTCAGGAGAGACCTATGAAGCAGGCTCAGCCTCACGCTCTGGCTTTTTAGCATTGGCTTTCTAGCTCTAGCTCTCTAGCTCTGGCTTTGGCCCTCTTGTTTTGCTTCTGTCTCTTCTTCTGTCTCTCTTGCTGTTTTCCAGCTCTCTTGCTCTCCCCTCGCAGGCTCTCTTGCTGCCTCTGCCTCTGTCTCTGTCTCTCAGTCTCTCTTTTTAGGCTCTCTTGCTGTTTGCCAGCTCTCTTGCTCTCTCCTCTAAGGCTCTCTCTGTCTCAGTCTCTCTGTCTCTCTATCTCTTGCTCCCTGTCTTTTAGTCTCTCTCTCTTGCCTTTGCCTCTCTCTGCGCAGGCTCTCTGTCTTTTTCTCTCAGTCTCTTTTTCTCTCAGTCTCTGTCTCCGTCTCTCAGTCTCTGTCTCTCAGTCTCCCAGTCTCTCAGTTTCTCTCTGTCTCCCTTGACTGTCAAGGATCCCAGTCTTTTATTATTCCCAAGTGAGGAAGTTAACTGCTTTTGCACCCGCCCTAGAGACAGGATTAGTATTGTTACTGCAGGGTACAGAGTGATTGCTTAAACTCACAGAAGTTGAGACCATTGAGGCACAGGGATCAAGAAATACAGCTAAGAGATACAGAGATATGATTACCAGGAGGAGGATTAAATGGAACTATATGTCTTGGATAAGCACACAAAGGACATATTGCGTTGACTCACAGGGTACATGGCTTTCCGGATTCTAGGTGGGGAAAGCTCAGAGGGTCTTTCATTCACATTCACAGGTACTCCACCAAAGTTTGCCGGTGGCTTGGGCATGACAGGAGGGGCGGATCACCCACGTCTCTTACATCTATTACCAATATCATTTCTGCTACTGCAACTACTACCTTTATTATCACTCCTATTGCCTCTTACAATCCTATTACTATTGCTACTGCTACCACTACCACTGCTAGTACTACTACCATGGCTGCTAATACTATGATTGCTACTATCATTGTTACTATTATGTGCTGGTTCTCAGTGAGCTCTTATTATGTACTAAGTGTATGATACTCCATTTTGTATGAAATAATTAACCCTTAGAACAAACATATGATCTACTTATCCTTATTCTCACTTTTTATGATGAGAAAAATAAAGCTAGCAACATATCAATTTCTCAAGACAATAGGCTAGGGGTGTGAACCCAAAACAAGGTACATTACATTGTAGATCCTGTATGCCTATCACTATGTCCTGATGCATCCCATGATGAGTTTCATGACCAGAATATTTGCCCTTATCACCACCAGTCAGCTTATACAGGCAAGCCTTAATATAAGAACAAGGAAATGCAATTGCTGCAAAATATATTTATTCTTCAGAAGAACAACATAAGTTTGCATGAATATAAACTTCTATTATGAATCACATTTCTTTTATTGTGGTAAAAAAAATAGAGAATATGAGATCTACCCTCCTAACAAATTTATGAGTGTGCAATATTGTTAAGTATAAGCAAAATGTACAGCAGATTTCTAGAACTTTTCATTTTACATAATTGAAACTGTATTGCCATTGAGTGGTAACTTCCTATTTTCCATACCTTCAGGCTCCAGCAATCGCCGTTCGCTTTCTGATTATTTCAGTTTGACTATTTTAATTACGTCATGTCAGTGGAAGCATGCAGCAGTATTTGTCTTTTTGTGACTGGATTATTTCACTTAGATTGATGTACTCAAGGTTCATTCATGTTCTAACATATGATAGGATTTTCTTCTTAAATGGCTATATTATATTCCATTGTATGTATATACTATATACAGTGTTTCTTTAGCTATTCATCTGTCAATAGACAGATTGCTTCCACATATTAGCTATCATAAATAATGCTACAATGAACATGAGCATACAAATATCTCTTTGGGGTATTGATTTCAATTCTCTTGTATAAATAACCAGAAATAGGATTTCTACATCTTACAGTAGCTTTTATTTTAATTTTTTGAGGCACTTTGTATTTTTTTGCATAGTGGCTGCACTATTTAATATTCCCACCAACAGAACATAAGATTTCCAGTTTCTGTATATTCTTGCCAACATTCGTTATTATTTGAGGGTTTGTTTCTGTTTAAAACATGAGATGTGATATCTTTTTTTTTTTAAGATTTTATTTATTTGACGGAGAGAAACACAGCCAGAGAGGGAACACAAGTAGGGGCAGTGAAAGAGGGAGAAGCAGGCTTTCCGTCGAGCCGGGAGCCAAATGTGGGGCTTGATCCCGGGTCTCCAGGATCATGACCTGAGCCGAAGACAGTTGCTTAACCAACTGAGCCACCCAGGCGCCCCAAAAACATGAGATGTGATATCTTGATGCAGTTTGCTGTGCATTTCACTGATGGTTGTAATGTTGAACACCTTTTCATGTACCTACTGGTCATTTGTATTTCTTCTTTCAAGAATCACATATTAAGTAGTGTATAATACTATCAGAAGATATGTTATTAAATAAATAGTATGCATTCATATATGTGTGCATATCATAAATATGCTATACAGATATCATTGACTTCTGCAAATTAAATATCAAAATATTCCCTCCATTTTAACTTATTTTTAAATTTCCATTATTTTTTATCAGGGTTTGAAAATGTTAATAGTATATTTTATTTATATTTATATTTATATTATATATTATATTATATATGTTTATATATAAATAAAATATGGGGTTTAAATTTTGTACATTGGTTAGTTATTTGAGAAAGTATATAAAAACATCATATAATCATACAAACCTTAGATTTTTGGAAAAGTTTGAGTAAAAATAAAATTATTATTTTGAAATTCAAAGGCTCTATATTTGGACCTTGGGGTAATATCTAATTAAACTATTTTAACAAATAATATTTATAATAATAATTTAAAGAATCCAATTTTTAGTCCCCAAAATTAGTCTTTACTGTAACTCACTAATTAAAGAAAATAATGAAGTGAACTTCAAGTAGAAAATCATTAATATTCTAATATAACATATATTTATAAATATTTCTGAATAAACAAGTTAAACCTACCAAATAGCTGAAACAAAGCAAAGCTCTTGGTTAAAACATCAGAATTTCTGTTGGGAATTGGAAACATTTACATAAGTTTACACTGAAAATGTGACTAAATAAAATTTTGGTTTATGTGTCAGCCCAAATACCTTGCACTATAGAAAATCACAGGAAAAAAGACAGAATAGTATGAAAATCCTTAGTAGTTCAAAGACTATAAAATATCAAGTTATAACTTTAAAACTCAGGCTGAAATAATCCAAGAAATTTTTAAAATGCTTTGGATAGTTAGACAGTATATGACTTTAATATACATTTATAAATGACTCATTTATGCCTAAGATGTATATTATTGGTACTTTTATATTCCTTCCTATCCATAACATGCTTTATTCTTTGAGGCATCTGTGGGCTAGGGGCATATGTACCACCCAAACAAATGTAACATTGTATTATTGTTTTTGTGTATGTATATAGATACACTTGTTGCTATTTGAGTGTATGTGCCCATGCGGACCCATACCTATGCATATTTATGCATCAAAAAACAGATCATGAAGTCAAGTGATGTTCTCTGTAGCAGAACATGGGTTTTGGATCAAACAAACCTTAATTTTAACTTCAAGTTTGCTACTTACTAGCTTTGACAAGTTAATTTACTACTCTGAGTTTTAGTGAACTTATACATGTGATGGAATTGATAATCTTACTTTTAGACTTGTTACAAAAAGAAAATAAAATAACATAGAAAACACTGCTTTTTCTTTGCACATGGTATGGTTTAATACTCAATTTTAAGTATGAAATGGTAACACTGCTAAGTATTAGCTAAATTAGTCTTATATGTTAGGAAAAAGTAAATACAGTCTAAAAATATTATATGTTTTACCTTTTACACTACTGAAGTGTATCGAAGAAGTATAACACATTTATTAAAACATTCTATTAACTTATTTAAACTTTATTGTTTTTTATAAATTGCAAAAATAGTACTATAATGCATGATTGCATTGACTAAAAAATACAGTGTTCAGTAAAGAAAAGCTTAAATTTCTTTTCCCTATCCCCCTCAAAACTCCTGAAGTAGCAGTTAATTTAGATCCATTCTTGTTTAGGCAAATGTAAGTATAAACATACACTTATTTGTTTTTTTTTTCTTCCTTTTTTAAATAAAAGTGCATGTTATAGATGTTACTTTCTATTTTCACTCCAGGCCAACGTAAGGATTTAGCTCATTCTTTTTAATTGCTATGTAATATCTCATTTTGTGTTTATTTCATAATTTAGCTAACTGTATTCATAGACATTCCACTTACATATTTATCACAAAGAAAATGGATTATATTAAAAATAATATCAAAGTATAAACGTCAAATACACAGACATTTAATCATAAACGTGAACTAAAAAAGTTACTTTTAATTTATCATCCTTAAGGATATATTAAATAAAATATACAGTTTTATGACATGAGAAAAATTACCAGATTATATATTATGGATACTGTTATCTCTCACAGATAAAATGTCTTGAAAGAGTCTGAAGAATATAAACGATTGGCAAAAACTTACTGACATAGAAAAAGCTATAATGTCCTAACTGGTATCAATAATAAGTTTGAGACAAATTGATTGGTGTGGGGGAAGTACTGACTAGACCCTCAGAGCGTATGCTTGGATTTTCCATTACTAAATGCATGAGTTTGAGTTGGGGTGTCAGTAAATAAATAATCTATTTAGAAAGTGACTTATCCTGAGGTGCCTTGTTCATTCCTTTAGCATTAGCCCGTGGCATGCTTTAGCTGCAGCCAAATAGTACCGAAATTACTCTCCAGTTTGTACACCTTTCTCTGAGAAAAAGAAGGAGGCATTTCTACTTGTTAGTGGAAGTGGTGTGGAATAGAGAATTTTACAACACCCCAGGCACACTAATTAATCAAGGCAATTAAAAGGGACTTTTCTACCAAGAATGGGGGGGAAGCAGTTTGGGGTATATTTCCTTCCTTTCCTCTGCTCTCTTATCTCTTTGTTCTTTTTTGTCACTTTGCTTTACCCCTTCTCTTCCTCTGCAACAGTTTATTATTTTTTCTCTTTCTTGTCCTGATTTTTTGCTTTGTCCTGTTTATGCTTATTTCTATCAAGGAGACTTTCACTATATCTGTCTTTAAATAGTGTCAGAGAATGTCTAACTCCAGAGGTGAGGTCAATTAAATTATCAAGTAAATTGTCTGCTCCTAAGGAAAGATGCATTTCCCAGAAGGACCTTTAGATGTCTGATCTGTGCCCAATTTCTGCATTTGTGCCACCTACAATCGGCACCAGAGCCCACAATTTCAAGTGAACATTTCCCTTTTGAAAGAATATATTTTCATCTGTAACACTCATCCACCGGTCAAAGTTCTTTTCCTTCTGAGATACACAACAGGTCAAAAATGTTTTGTCATGAGTCCACCATTGCTCTTAAAATGCCATTGGATATACTGGCGGAATGCATTTCAAATCAAATCGTGGAATTACTCACATAAAATAGCAGCTGTTTTTGACCTCACAATACTACATAAATAAAACAGTTCTAGCAGCTGGAGGAACAAAACAGTCTTTGATAACACTCTAATTATTTATTATGACTGCTTTGATGTAGCATTTATATGAACACAAGTTATATTTTTAAAAGCCAGAAAGAAATTAAAAGTAAACAAAAGAATTGCACTTCTGACCAACTTCTTTGCCTTAAGGTTATTATAATTGGGCAGCTGCTGGATATTTGTTCATAGTCTTTCAGTTCCTTCATTCTGCCTTCCCGATCAGATGTGCACAAAATTACCAGGATGTTTAAAATAACAAGACACAGAGAAAATGTCATTGTTTTTCTTTCAGTAGAAATAAAATCAAACAAGCAAAACAAACCCAGTGTTAAAGCATGTCAGTTATGAAATTATCCTCCAATCCTTATTGTTTACATTGTATAAATTCGTAGTGGATATTTTCCCCAAGCACTATCCTCGTTCAGTGTCTTTAAGTTAAATGTTCTTTAATATTAGTACCTAAGTGGGAAAATAAAATAAGATTCTAGTAATGGAAGAAATGTGCCCAACCACTTAGTTTCCTTTGGATGAAATCCTTACATGTAAGAAGCCCCAAATATGGGAATGAGTTCTGTTTTTACCACTTGCATGGAGACAACAAACATAATTGAAGAAATGATTGATTGAAGAAGAAATTTGTGGTTACTGATGGCTTAAGATGACATGTGTGTGCCGAATACGATTCTGTTTTATATTAGTATATATGGATGAAGATGGAGTTTTCTTAAAACCTAGTAATCTTTCTCATTTCAATACTTGGTTGCAAGTAATTTATTGAAATGGGCTTAATGGAAAGTTGGACATTTCAGAGAAATAAAAAGTCACTATCCCTGCGTCTGGTGAAATAGGTATTTAAAGAGGAAGAGGATTCTTCATGTGTTTACATTAAGCAAAGCATCAGGAAGGGAGAATGGAACTCTTAAGGATGTTAGAACTCTAATATCTGTACAGACAGACTAAAGAGAGAAACTGTGGGTCCCCAAAGGGCAATGAAACTGAGGGAAGGATAGATTCATGGAGCAGAGTCACTTGACAAGATGCTCTAATAACTAACACAGGGATAGAGGGGTAAAGAGGATGGAAGAGGACAGGATAACTGCAGAAATAAGCAGGAAAACCCAAAGTGATCTCCTCACTGTTCCTAAATACCCCATTGCAGGCTTTTCACTCTTTTATTATTGCTTTTTATATTAACATTTCCTCTCTCCCTACTTTTGTCATATTTTCTCTTGTGTCTGAAATGCATGTCTTCCATTCTTGAAATGGAAAGCCTTCACTACCCGCTTGGTCCTAATGACTCCTTGTTGTAGGGCTGTCCTATGCATTATCAAATGTTTAGCAGCATTTCTGGTCTCTACCTACTGGAAACCAGTTGTAACCAAAAAATGTCTCCAACATAGCCAAATGTCCCTAGTAGTTTGCGGGGGCAAAATCATCCTGATTGAGAACCACTCTTCTAATTTACTGCCTCTAGCATTGATTTGTAATTTAATATATGCTGACTTCAACTGAATTCTATAGATACTTATTGATTATTTCCTTAATTAGCTGCTAGGGATGCAAATAGAAATTAAAATAAGCAAAACATGTTTCCAATATTGAAGTAGATTATTAGGTATCTTAGTGTGCACATACTTTAAGCTTCTCCAGAAAAATAAAGAAGACAACACAAGGTTACTAAACTTTTCCTATATATCCATCTCTCTGAGTGTTTTACATTTATTAAATCATTTAATTCTTACAGTCCATGGGATCAATGATTACTACTTTATATTTCCTATCCACTATTCTCTTTTTCATCATACCGCATTATGTTTGTTACTTAAGGGTTATTTATTGCTTGATTGATGGAAAAGGCAAGGTTCTGTACCCAGCAATCTACTACTCTTTGACATGTGTATATTTCTCTAAAAAAAAAAAATTTTTTTTTGCCACCTCTTCCCCTTTCCTGGAAGAATAGTAGCATATAACAGCACCCTTGTAAATGTATGATGGCTATTTGTAAACTATTTTTAGGTTTGGGGAAATAAAAGCACTCATCAAGAACAACTCATGCTTCTGTTTTGTCCAAACTGAAAAAGTTCTTCATTGGCAATAAAAAAGTGCTTGCAAATTTGAGTAGTTATAATATCTTCTTCAATTGCTTTCCTCTGTCGCATCAAATCAGATTTATTTCTTTTTCAATCACTTGCATTTTCCAAAACAGGCATCTCATAACTTTGAAATGAAAAGGAAGGCAAAGTTTGTAGATGTGCAGAGGATGCAGCCAAGAGTCTAGGACTGGAGGAGCTGCATAGACCGAGATTAAAGCTGGAGCAAGAGGGGTGGACAGAGCTTTGACCATTGCCTGGAGACCTGCTAGACGCCCGAGCTGCTGCTGCTGCCTTGAAGCCTGTCGTATCTACAGTCTGCTTAGAGGTCACATGAAGATAAGGCAGCAGCAGCTGTGCTGGGAGCGTGGGTGGCTTGTACATGAATCCAGCAGATTGACTTGCTGCTTTATTGGTGTTTTGAGACAGGGCAGTAGCTACACAGTGTTTAAATGGGTCCTAATTGTAATTGCCTTGACATTTGCCTAGTAGATACCCCTTGGGATGTGGGAGGATATTTTCTCCCTAAGCAAGACTGATCATAGTGTTCCATCCAAAATGTATGGCTCATTGTGCTGATCCTACCACATGTTTTGAATTATGCTGGGTCACCATTCAGGTGAGAAGGAGCAGACTTTATCTAGTATGAAATGGAAGTTCCCCACCAAAATATGCTTATCAAAGGAATCACTTGTGTTTTTATGAAAATATAGACATCTGGGTTCTAACCTGGATCTGCAGAATCAGAATTTCCAAGGGAGAGGGTTAGCAAAACAGTTATAAGCAAATAAGCAATCTTATTTATTTATCAGGTTTAGTAGGCAATACCTACAAGAATTAAAAAAAAATATTAGTGGAAGTAGAGCTGTATAAAAAATTTTAATAAATGGCTTTAGAACTATTTCATCTTATCTTTTACTGACTCATTACTGAACTGTAATTCAGAGGTTAGCTTTGCTATACCCCAGTGTTCTAAAAAGATGACACCATTATACCTGTTATAGATATAAATGCAATCCATGCCATTAATCATTCATATCATTTTTCATACATGCATGAAGTATACATATCACATATGCTGTTATATATTAAAGGGGGAAAGGAAGTGGTAGTAACTTTCACCTTTAATGTAAAAATGTTTTGAAGAAGAAGCAATTGGAGATTGAAAAAGCCTTGGGCAGAGGCCTTGATATCAGGCAGGCCTGGGTTCAAATTCTGTTCTTTTCACTCATGGACTAGCTATAATTGTTATTGTTGGTATTATTTTGTCTCGGTCGAGGAGAGAATGATAAGGAACTTTGGTAATGATTGTTCACAGCTAATATCCTGATAACTAGAATATCTGAATAACCTCCAACCCTGCAACCTCCTTTAGCAAATAGGGATAGCAGGAAAGATAAAAGGGGGAAAAAGAGAAAATAAAGGTTAAAAAGACTTCTTTAGGTTACTATGACTTGACAGAAAAGAGACCACGGAAAATCTGGCACAAGTATGACCAGGGTATTCACAGACAGTACCAATGGGCAGTGGATTTATGGAGAGACGTCTCGCTCAGCCTCATGGAAATGAGGAGAATGAAAATCAAAACAATAATAATATAGCTTTTCACATCTAGCTGATTGGCAACAATTTGAAAAGACGTATTTCAGGTGGGATTGCTTGTTGATATAATCACTTTGGAAAGTAATTTAGGAATATCTAATAAAGTTGAAGAAGTGGGTGTCCTTCCCAGCAATTCCACTCCTTTTTATAGACCCTAAAATCAGTGCTTCTCCAAGTCAAATGTGCTTCTAGATCAGCTGGGTATATTGTTCCAAAATAGAACTGCAGCCTCTATTTAAAGGGTCTGAAGCGGGGTCTGAGATCTGAATTTCTAACAAACTTGCAGTCAGTGCTGGTGCTGCTACTGTAATGAATTAGCAAGATTTAGAGGCTCTCTTGCCGGGTACACAATGGGAGCTGTACAAGAAAGTTTATTGCAATGTTAATTACAAGAGTAAGAAATGGGAATTATACATATTTAATAAGGGTTTGAAAGCATGTATGGGAATAATATCCCCCAACTTCAGACAAGGGTTTTCTTTGCAGGGTGACTTAAAGGGATTAGATAAAGAAAAACATACAGGAGCCTATAACTGTGTGTGTGTGTGTGTGTGTGTGTGTGTGTGCGTGTGTGTGTGTGTGTGAAAACTTGTTCAGTGGAAAAACATGTAGCCCTTCTTAGGATACATGTTGATAACTGGTTCATCAAAAAAGTGGAAAAATATGAGAAAGTTGTAGTTCACTTTGTGACACAAAGACCAATGTGTCTTATTCTTTGTCCCTGAGGACTTAAAAATGTGCTTGAATGTCAGTATTAGGTTCTTTCATCTGCGATGTGATATAGTAGAGAGGGCTACAGAAAGTCCCATCCTGATGTTGGCTCCAAAATCTAGCTTTAATGTCCACTAGTTGCTTGGTATTTAACAAATCATCCAGACTTTTAGAAGCACAGTCTTTTTAATCTTTAATTTAGGAAATCACAATATCTACCATCTTGGCAACATGAGAGACACATTTGTAAAATGCCTGACACTCAGTAAATATGCAGTAGAAAGGCAAAGAAACACTCTGATGAAATTGGACAAAGAAATAAGACAGTTTTTAGAGGTAGAGCATAATTTTAAAGTAGTGGATAAAGAGTAAGGTACAAGTGCTCCTCTTGCCTACAGAACATAATCAGAAGAGTATAAGAACCCCACTTATACTGCATTGCCAGATCAAACCTAACCCAAGGGGCTTGTGTACATGAAGAGGCACGTCTCCGTAGAAGATATATAAAATCATGGCACTTTTTAAAAAAGAGAGATAAGATGACTTTCACCCACATTTAAATAATCATATAAATTAGATGGACCTGTGTTAGGCCAGGGCCTGCGGGGGGCACGAATGAAAGCTTGTGGGTGTCTAAGGCACAAAGTGGACTAATTCCAAGAAGAAGATAGCTTTTTCATCGAATCCCTCTCCCTTTTGATGGAGTCTTATCTATTCCCTGTTAATATACTTAAGTGTTTGCAAAGTATATTGAAGAGAGGGAAAGATGCTTATACTGGACAGAATTTTCTGCTGAATGTGTCCACCGTAAATCTGTTTAAAATTCATTTCTCTGCTTGGGTACGAAGTGGGGTCAAGGTGATAGAAAGTCTCTTCCTCTCTGTCATATCCTAGCCACTAAAAACAACAAAATGAGCACATCAACAGGACAGTCATAGGGCTAGAAGCAGAGAAATAATTTGTGAGCCCTCAAAAAAAGTTTAGAATTTTTGTTGAATAACAAAAGTCTCCCATGAAGAAAGTCTCTTTTGTTTTTCCTTTCTTCCACACAGTACATGCTTATGGTGAATCATCCGAACCAGATTCTGCTAATGTAATGCTACATAAAACAAAGCACATATGTGAAATCCATCTCAGCATTCTCTAGCTCATGGGGGCAATACAATAGTTGGATTTATTCCCTGGTGGATGTCCTCTCTGGAATGCCTTACCAGTTCCTGGGCTTCTCTGTGCTTCACTTTCAGCACCACACTTTAAGTACCCGTAGGACTCTGTGCCTCAGAACACTCCATGGGACTATATACCTTTGGGAACTTTTGCTAAGCCCAGAAAACGGATTGCAAAAGCTCCAAATCCTCTTCCCCCTTTGCCACATTGCTTCTACAAAATTCACATTACCTAGGTCGGATTCAACTAGTAAACATAAATATTTTTATTGAAAACAACTGTTCAATTTCAGAATCCATGCAGCTCAAAGGACAGAAGTATCAGAGTTTGAGCTCATTTGGCTTTTCTGAACTCTCCCACAAAAAATTGAAATTCATGGCAATGGGGAGGGGATCTCATACAAAATCTTCCCTTTATGTTAACCTGATCACCTAGATCAGCCTGACATATGTTCTCCAAGGATCTTCTTCTTTAAGTTTTCTCTCTGAAAATTCTGCCCTTTCACCACAATATTTCACCTCATTCCCAAGTAGATGCAGTGATTTTTGCAACCTCTCTGCAGCTCACAGGGCATTTTAAAGTGTGAACCAAGTAGCATCAGGTTTCACCCGATGTGAAAACATACACTGAAACTCCCATTTTAGTTTTCCATTAGAAAGATCTACACCAGCCTGTATGTTACCTTAACCCGAGGGTTCTCCAACTTCAGCATGGCTAAGAGTCACACTGAGGACTTGTTATGAACACATTTTGCTAAGCTCTGCCCCACAGTTTTCTGATTCAGTAGGTCTAGTGTAAGATGGAAAAGCTTGCATTTCTCGCTAATTTCTGGTACTGCTGGGACCTGGGACACACTGAGAACTGCTGCTTTAATGTAAGCATAACTACCAAGGACCATTTGTATATTGATTGAAAGCTCAGACTCTCTGGTTTGTTGTTTGTTGGTTTGTTTGTTTGAGGGAGAGAGAGAGTGAGGAAGCCGAATGCTCAGCTGGGGGCTAATAGGGGGCTGTTGTGATTTTAGTGTTCATCATTATCACACATAACTTATGCCATTATTCTACATGTACATATATGTCAACATGATATATTCTTTTGCCAATTTGCACCCCTTTATATAATTGGTATTAAGCTCTACACATATATCTTCAACTTTGCTATTCACAAAATATCATTCTTGATTATTCATGCTATTAGATATAATTTATCATATTATGTGAAAGTGACACAATTCCTTTGTCCCTTTTAGTTTATGGGACTTTATTTTTCCATTGTATTATTAAAAATTGCAAACATTATCTCTCTGTGCATACATACATTAATATATACGTACGTATATGCTTGTATGTCTAGATTGTAAGTGCTGAGTTGAAGAGCATACACATCTAATTTACTAGATTATGCCAAATTGCTCTTCAAAGTAGTTGTTTCTGTTTATACTCATGACATCAATATATGAGTCTCCACTGCTCACATTCTTACCAATATTTGGTATTATTATGTTTTATTATTATTATTTTTATTGATCAAATTGTTGTAAAAGGTGGTCTTACTATTATTACTGTTATAGTTAATTTAACCTCTGCAGGTGTGTAGAAAGAGGATTTCAAGTTATACAATGTATGGATTGCTCCTGGATTTAGAATCTACAGAAGTACATTAATGGATATTCTTTTTGAGGGTAAAGACACTCATCTTGTTTAAATACACTGGATTTAAAGAATCCTTTTAGGGTGCATGGTCACTCACTGGGTAAAAGCCTCTGCCTTTGGCTCAGGTCATGATCTCGGAGTCCTGGGATCGAGGCCAGCATCCGGCTCTCTGCTCAGCAGGGAGCCTGCTTCCTCCTCTCTCTGCCTGCCTCTCTGCCTACCTGTGATCTCTCTCTCTGTCAAATAAATAAATAAAATCTTTTTTCAAAAAAAAGAATCCTTTTAATAGCAAGGGTCTAGGGAGTGGGTAGTATTTTTTTCTGATTTTTCCTGCCACATAGGCTTTATATATATTTATAATAGAGTAGATTCTCATAGCATTTGCATTAAATAGAGAAGAAATACTTCCTATTACTTACAGCTAATAAACTTAAAGGTCAAGGGACTTGACAAAAGATGCCCACGGATAAAATTGAGCTAGCTGGCCAGCTAACAGGAAGTTACTTGTATCTCGAGCATCACTTGAGACAAGAACTAAACCTGTCTTTTTGTCCAGAGGCCACTGGCCCCAGACAGTCACTTGGCTTAGTCTGCTGCTTCCTTAAAAACTTTGCTCATATGCTCTCTTTTCATGAGCCTTCCCTGACAACACTGTTTCCATGTGTACGTATGCATGTGTCTTACTGGACAATGTCCTTAATGCTTTTATATTAATATCAGATACCCATGTATAATTGCCAATATCTTCAGAACTAAAGATATTAAGTCATTTTTTTAAATGATTTTATTTATTTGACAGAGAGAAACACAGTGAGAGAGGGAACACAAGCAGGGGGAGTGAAAGAGGGAGAAGCAGGCTTCCCGCCAAGCAGGGAGCCCCATGTGGGACCTGATCCTGGGTCACGGATCATGACCTGAGCCGAAGGCAGCCGCTTAACCAACTGAACCACCCAGGTGCCCCATAAAGATATTAAGTTTTTAAAATAAATATTAAATGACTATATTCACTAGAATGGTTTTTAATTTGAAAATCTGTATGTAATAATTCTATGTATAAAGAAAAAACTCCAACCTTCTTATGTAACTTTATCATTTCTAAAAATAAAAAATTAGCATCTAACATATTTTACTCACATGGTCAAATTGTATTAATAGACGGATCAAACGGTAGCTGTATACACAGCAACCAGAATTGTTGGTAAAATTATAAAAAGCAAAAAAATAGAAAAAATTAGTATAGTGATATCTGGATAAAACCACTAAGCCTAAACTGTGTGTGTGTAAAAAGTGGTCCTGTATAAGGACCCATTTATGGAGAGTTGTGGAGTGCTCACAAATCATATGTGCTCACAGAGTAGGTGACACGTTCTGTAGTGACTTCCAGATCAGTTGACCTCCACTCTATGCATGGACAACTAAATACAGGGAAAAGGAAGACGTCAGAAACAGAATTATCTTCCAAGTCACTGCAGAGTATTATTTACATGTGGGACCCAGTAAAACCCATTCACTGAGACTATAAATAGAGAGACTCTGGGTGTGTGTGTGTGTGTGTGTGTGTGTGTGTGTGTGTGTGTGTGTGTTTTACTTCGTAGGTACTAAAATATACTTTCTTTTCTTATTATAGTTCAGAATGCTTCTCTTGATTTAGGACTCATTAATTCTAACATAATTTTTGATGTCTTTCTCCCTGGCTGTTATTTACCTTACTAATAGACTTTAGGAATCTGAGTCCTATTTTCTATCCCTTGATATATTGCCATTCTTGAGTAAAAGTCCTCGAGCAGTGAAGAGAAGTGGTTAAAAATGGATGATAGTTCTTTTCCTTGTCGTTGATCTGCCAATTAAAGAAAAAGGCACTCGATCTTTTCTTCTGCTCCAATCCCAGATACTCTGCAGCTGCCTTTCCATCACCTTAATGTACTCAGGTACACACCTGGGTCATGATAAGCTCCATTACTGCCACTTTGACACTTTTATGTGCTGCTGGAAATGCTTCTCCTTAATTTCACAGTTCAGTGCCACTCTTTGGATTTGGGACTTTGAAATTTTCTCTCCAGTTTATTTTCTGAAATACTTTTTTACTTTCCATCCACAATAACTTCACAAAACTGCCAATACCTCTAAAATCAATCTTTTTCTCTTAAACACACTTCTGACATTGTCTCTTAAATTCCTTTTCTCTGCTTAATAGTTTCATTCATGTTTAAGGAAAATTTTGTGGATTCCCAGGCAGTATGTGATTAGGGCAATTTCACTTTCCATCTCCACTATTTTAGTTCTGGTAACAAAAGTGGTAGGTTTCCTAAAAATTTAAGAGGACCTCACCTATCATAACTATACATAGCAAGTTCTTAGGAAAATTAATGTATTTAAATCCTTTGCTCAATACAGTGACGCTGAAATAGAAGCCAGGATCTCAAGGCCTTTTTTCATCACTCTGGGCTCCTTTAGATTTCTCCGTTACTCACTTTCTCAGTTAAGAGATATAAGACAAATATCTTAACATGCGACGGTCTCATCTCTCCAATAGCAATGCTCAAGTTTCTTCTTCACGTGTCTGTGTGGTATCAAGTAAACCCATCATGTTCTTAAAGTTCATTTTAGAGGTCAATATTGTGATTCACAGTAATGTGGCAGATTCAGAAATCTTACTCACTTCTCAAATGTGCAAGGGAAAATGAGCTTCTTTGTTTTTGTAATTGATCTAAGCTTTCAAGAGCCTTCATCTCTTCCTAGAAAGCAATTGGAAAGTGGAGGCAAGTGGAGGTGGCTCCAGTGAAGAGCAAAGGGGAGACGACATTCTAAACAAGGCAATCTATGGTATTTCTCTTCAGTTTTAAATAGTCTCTTGAGTATGACTCATTCTCTTTTTGGGAAAACCTGTCTCTCATATTACCTCCTGTGTTCCCCGTTTTGTTCCAAGATGGTGTCCAGGTATGTAGGTTGGTTTAAAGATTGAAAAAAAAAAAATCAGTTCTGTGGTAAGCAAAATAACGGGCCTTCCCAGAATATGCACACCTTGATACTCAGAACCTATAAATATATTAAGTTATAATATAAGGGGGGATTAAAGTCGCAGATGGAATTATGGTTGCTAATCAGGCTGATCATGAAATAGGGAGATTATCCAGTATTATCTGAGGGGATCCAATATAATGACAAATGTCCTTATTAATAAAAGAAAGGAGAGTCAGTGTTAGAGTGATGCAGGATGAAAAAAGCTTAAGATGGAAAGGGACCAGGAACCAAAGAATGCAGGCAGTCTCTAGAACCTAGAATAGGGAAGGAAATAGATTCTCATCTAAACCTCCAGAGTAATGTAGCCCTAACAATACCTTGATTTTAGCCCAGTGAGACCCACACATCTGTCTCCAAAACCATAGGATAATAACTTGTATTATTTAAACCATTAAATTTGTGGCCATTCATTAACAGCAACCACAGGAGACTCATACAGGGTCTGTGTCATATCTTCTTGGTCTCTGTGGCTCTTTGTGGCAAATCTAGTCTGACTAATGGCTACTGGGGTACACAACTAGTTCTGTCTGGCCTTTCTAAGCATCATGCTTGTTCTAATCATCAACTGTGGTGTCCACTGTTTGTGTCTGACACAAAGTCCCTGCATGTTTGTCTCTGTGTCCTGAGATCAAGACCTCTGGTTTGTCTTACTGAAGCATGGCATGTCTACATACAGACTGCGGAGATCGAGGTGCGATGCTTTGTGCTCATGTACCTAAATAGCTCTCTTGGCTGAGGTGGGCCATCACCCCTTGGGTCTGGGCTGTGTCACCCTACATGGTGGCCCAAGGTTTTAAGGGGAAAATTAAGCAGATGGTCTTTTTGTTCTAGGTTTCCGGTCACTCTGTCTGACATTTCTAAGGAAGGCCAGGCACATAGTTTTAACTGACTGCTTCCCAAATCACTGTCTTGTTTCTCTTTCTCACAATTCTCAGAGCTAGAAGAAATGTGCTTCCCTTACCAACCTTTCTTTTTGTGACGTTCTGCATTCCTTCTGTCTGTAGTTTATAGATAGTAAAGTCTATGCTATAAGTGGGCAAGGTTGAATGTTGTTATGTTAAGGCAGTTAAAATAACTTAGATTCTCTCTCAGCATAGTCTGATTTTCAGAAATACTGTTTTGATATTGGCTGAAGAAATCAGACTCCAGGTCCCAAAACCAGAATTTTACTACCTCTTTCACTTTGCATATATGTTGCATAATTCTGATCCTTCAAAGAGGCAAATCCATTGTCACCAGAATATTATTGATGAACGACCAAATTCAAGAAAATTGAAAGAGAAAAACCATTGAATATTATTCCCACCACATCAAAAATGTTGAATTTTTTTTGGTGTTATATATGCTAATTATTTAAAAAGATTATATAAGTGTGAGAATTAATAGTGAGGTCTATTACTTAAAATGTTCACATGTACTTAAGATGTGTGATTATTGTGCTTATTATTTATCTTTTTTAAAAGATTTTATTTATATATGTGACAGAGAGAAACACAACTAGAGTGGGAACACGAGCAGGGGAAGTGAGAGAGGGAGAAGCAGGCTTCCCGCCGAGCAGGGAGCCTGATGTGGGGCTTGATTCAATTTCATGACCTGAACCAAAGCCTGACCCTTAACGACTGAGCCATCCAGGTGCCCTGCTTGTTATTAATCTTTAATTAAGTTGTATCACATGCTTCATGTTTGAATTAGGAAATTCAAGAAAGCTTATTAAAACTTGGACTCTAAATGTGTTGTTTATTATACCAAACTAAATATTCTAAGACACATTTCTTAGGGTCCTTGATTAAATTGGATTTGTGGAACTGTGGAGCTAGTGCAGACCATAAGACATCACTTAATACATTCCCTTGAATTCCCAAATACCACATACAGACTTATTTGAAATACAGGCCTCGGTTCTTCAGACATCACTATCATCCCCTCAATGTTAGGAAGATATTTCTAAGCCAATGAAAGCTTGCTTTTTTTTCCCATCATTTGTATCTCTCCCATAATGTAGCTATCGGCAATTAAAGATCATTTCGTCCCTGCTTTTTCTCTCTATTGTCTTCCTCTGTAGAAGAAATTACTTTTTTCTTGGGAATTAAGAATTGAATGCATCTAATAATGCAGAAAGACTATATGACAACTATAATTACCTCTTGACTTCAATTATACTAAATGGTCCTTTTGTCAACAGTCATTACTTAGTACCAGAAGCAAAATAAAATAGATTATCGACAGTCTCAGAACAGTCTAACTTCTCTACATGATCACCATGAATGATATCACATACATCTATGGCTTTTTAAATTAATTTGCATGTTCCCATTTTTGCTGTTTTATTTCTGTCAACCTCCACACCGATATTTAACTTCGTGTGAGATATCTCTACCCATCTTACTGCAAATTCTGTATGTCCCAATGAACACTAATATTTTCATTCATTTTGCCTCTCAGATATTCTCCCTTTTCTGGTTTTTGATATCATAGCTAATGGTTACGGCCTATCTCACTGGCCATTCAAGTAAAAACCTTGGTAGTCACTCGGGCAGTATCTTTGAATTCATGCTAAGGTCCCACACACATGAGAAAGCGCAGTCAAGATCAGCAACACACACTCAGGCAGCCTGCCAGGTGGATGCAGACATGTGGGCAAAGCAATCGAGGTCAGCCATCTCCAGTGAGCTTACAGACCGAAGAGTTAAATAAGTGCTGTTGTTGGAAACCACTAGGATTTGGGTATTTGCAATGCAGTAGTAGTAGATAACGAATACAACCATTTTACTCTTCTCTGTTCTTTATGTTCTGTATCAAATAGGTTATAGAGTTCTTATTCAACCTCTGCTGGTTATTTGAAACTGTCCTTTTTTTCTGTATTCCTGGCCACTGCCTTATTCAAAGTCTCATTTATTTATTTATTTTGCTTCTGAGCTATTGTTAGATAACCATCACCAATATCTGCTCATGGTATTTCCCATTCTGTTGAATCCTCTATAATAATCTAAGTGGTAGTATAATGTGAAGGTTAATATTTCAAATTATGGGACTTGAATCCCAGCTCTGTCACTTGGAAGCTTTATTACTTAGGAGCATTACATAACCCCTCCTGCCTCAATTTTTTAGTGTGTGGAATTGGTACAAAGTACCTGCCTCATAGAATATTCAAGCATTTTCTGAATGAGAACAGTTTCTCCCAATAGGAGGCACTCAGTGAACATTATTTTTGAACATACATTGATAATGTTGTTGAGTGTAAGTATATTTCATGGAATATGTTTTGAATAAAATGTTCCCCCAAAGGTTCCATAACCAATAAGTCCAGAAACCATTGCTAAAATACCACTTCTTGAGGAAAATTGTAGTACTGAACTACTTACTTCTGGTTGTTGCTGGGAAAATAGTCAACTGGTTTTAAATGCTGCTACTGGAAAGAATTGATCCTGCTGGGCTGAAGAAGCATGAGAGGAATAGAAAGAAAGCAGGGAGAAAGCAGGAAGTTGCTACTTTTTTCTCCCTGTACCTGATTTTCTCTCTGTAGCACACCCTAATGTGGAGCCAGTTTAGGGAGGAGGAAGGCATGTCACAAAGCAGAGTATAGGATGGTCGGTTTAGAATTGTGAGACAACACATAAATGATTAACACACAGTATAAAGAATATGTCTCAAATATTACCTTTAGTCCTAAGTATGAAATTGAGAAGATGTATGAAGCATTAGTTAACCATTCTATAAGTGCTAAAAGAGAAATATTAAGACATCGACAAAGAAGTCCCAAAATGTTGCACAAAAATTAATATGTTTTACACTATCCCTTATGCAATGATAAATGTTGAATATATTCAGTACCAGAAATGGAATATTCCTATGAAAGCACTTAAAACCCTTTCCAGTAAATTAGTCATCAGAATTTCAGAAAATTGACTAGGCAGCAGAGTAAGTTTTAGGGAATCAATTTTTGTGAATTGACCTAGTTAGTCTTCAATAAATGTTTAATTGCCATGATCATCATTTTTATGATGATCATTATTACTGTTAATTACAGAAGACAGTCCAGGTGCACTGGAATAACATTCATACATATAATGTTATTTGATCAGTATTCACAGTATTTTTCTCTATCAATATCTTTCTTCATGCTCTTGGCTCTACTAGAAATGACTGCTAACTTTTTTAGTAAACAAAAATGAAAAATTCTCAGTTCATGTCATTGTTTCCCTGAAGATTTTCCCAAAACTCTTTGGGAAAGTTAATTATTAATACCTCTTCTGAATTTCCACTCTGTATATGTTCTTGTGACAGCCTCACGGCATAGCACTAAAACTTTAGGGTTGTTGTTACTTACCTCTTTTTTAAGTTGCTGGATTTTTGAAAGCAACATTGTCTTATTTTTCTTTTTATCTCTAGGCAGAAGCATCATAACTTAAGCTTATAGAGATCAAATAGGTGTTTTTTTAAAGGCTAGTTTAATCTAAGCAGTCTTCAAAAATTTAACAAATGGTTGTCTTTATATAATGTGCACCATCAGTCTAAAGTAAGAGTCTGCAAACTGTAGCCTTCGCATGGGGCAAATACCTGCTATTTTTGTAGATCAAGTTGCATTGAAATATAGCCACACTCCATTTATTTGAGTAGTGTCCATGGTTGCTTTCAAGCTAAAATGGACTAATTTAGTAGCAAAAAAGATTTTTATTTTCTTCAAAGCCTAAAATATTTATTATCTTGCCTATTACAGGAAAAGTTTGCCTCCATAGACCTATGATTATAAAGGTATTATTAATACCAGTTTTTTCCCTCCTAGAAGACTAGAACTTGCTAGAAAATAGTAATTCTGGGAAATCAAGATCCACTCCTTGAATGTTAGTCACCATTAGAAGATAAATAATTCCATATCTTCATGGATTTTCTTTCCCATTAACTTAAACTACCTCCACTCATGTTTTCCTTTCCACGTTTCCACCGATATGGAAATGCTTTCAGTTTTATCTTATATGCAATTAATGTGACCCAATTTTCTAGCTCATAGGTTATTGTTATTTAAATCAAAACTAATTTGAGCCACCTCTATCCCTCTCTCCTCCAATGGGTCAGCACTCCTATAATAATCTCATATCACCAGGATATTTACTTACATCATTATATCCTCATCAGTCAAGCTCATGAATGGAGCTATAACTCAAAGGGAAGGTAGACGATTCCCTAAACACTGTCTGAAAGCCCTATTGTTTCAGAATCAGCCACCACCCTGGCATGTTACCAAGATGATATAAGCAGCAGTTACCTGGCGAATCCAAAGTTATTCTCTACTTACTACTGTCATCCTAATTGCCACTGCAATGTGAAGCCAATGGAAAAAACCTGAGAATTAGCCCTATGTAAAAGTCACACCTTGCCTCTTCCCTTTAACTGTGTCGATCTCCTAATGGCGGGGACTCCGCAACAAAACTCTGTGGCCCAGCATTTCTATCTAAAACACTTAGTTGACCCGAAGTGTCAACTAAGTAGACACTAAAGGAAAAGAGGGCCTGTCCTCCAGCTCATTATGACCAGTAATATGCCCGGATTCACAAATCTTGCCTCTTTATTTACAGTCACATACAGTCTTTTCCTTCTCAGCAAACTCACCATTCTGTAACAGCCATGTCAGTAAAGGTGTGCAGATTTATTCATGTACTTGAGCACTGTTTATCTGCTCTTATTAAAGTTTAGTCTTTGTTAGTCATAATTTGAGATTCTGTACTTTCTTCGTTGACTTGTCTTCTGGGAGATTTTTGGTTTTGTTTTCTTCCAGGTAGTGTTATTCAATACCAATCTCAATCCATAGAAGTATTCTAATAACCCTAACTCCGAAAAGCAAGGGATTTTTTTCTTTTTTATTTAAGATCCATCATCATCCCTTTTGCAGTTTTATCTTTTTGAAAGCCTTAGAGTCTTGCATAATATTTGGTAAAATGTGGGATTCCAACTGTTGAGCCAGAACACTCCTTTATTATACTCTTTCCTACACCAGGATGCCAATTTTATGTGCTGAAAAGAATGAAGGTTATTTCTCCCCAAACAACAGAAACTGCTCCAAATTAACTTGTTCTCTTGATCTCTCAAGCAGTAGGAACTACAAATTTAAAATGCAATTCTCTGTAACAACAACCACCAAAAATATATATGCTCTGTTATTTCAAGAGCCCTGCTATATAAAGAAATTGAAGCATAACTCAGCAAAAAAAATTGTTCCCAAGATCACAAAAAATGTCCCTCTATATACAAACTTATTTAAAATTAACTCACTGGATTTGGACAAATGTTTAGTAATTGGTTTGGATCAGCACATTTTTCTAATCCAATAATTCTATGGACTTGGCTTTTTTAAATCATTCATTCTTTGGGAATCTTTTGCAGTTTCTTTACTCCTGTATAAGATTTGTTGAATTATTTCTAGAAGTTCTGCACTCAGTTTGATATTGCAAATATGCAATTCTTTCTTCTAAGTCTATTTTTTTATTTTAAGAAATTATTTGAAAAGTATTTTAGTTAATCTAGAATTTTAACTACCTACTCTCCCTCATCATTAAGTGGTTTGTTATAGGCTCAGAGAGAATGCTGTGGGAATTGGGAAAAGAAAATGCAAATGAAAGGGTACATGCTCTGTCTGGTGGATACTGTTGGCAGAAGTTGTTCTGGGCGGTAAAGAGCTGTTGCTGCCTAGAAGCAGACTGAAATTGCATTATAAAAAACATCCAGAGTGTATGTTTTCCAATACATGTATTTCCCCTACATTATCTCTTATGAAATGAAGTACTTTGTATTATCCAAGGAAGTCACCTTCTAAAATCCCCATGTAGAAATGCCTCAAGATGTATTAGTCTTTTCTCTAAGACCTTGAGTTTTTGTTCCTGGCCCAAGCCAAGTGCATTAAGGTTAGTTTATCTCTGTCCTTTTCATCTTTTGACCATTTTCTCATTTAGTCTTAAAGGCATGAGGGATAGGCCACCTACTTTTATGATATTTGACATGTCACACAATCTTTTTAGATTTCAGGTTCCTATTCAATTGAGTGAAAGGATTTGGTGGCCAATAACTATTTGTGAAATTGATTCCCTAATAAAGTCTGGTGTACCTCTGAATTAGATGATTCTATAAGAATTAAAAAATGTTGAAGCTTCATAGCTATCACTGAAGATCCTAATGTTATATGCTAAGCAAAACATATGTAGCAAAAATGACAACTCCTGAAGAATTTAACATTACCCTTAGTTTGGAGGAAATTTATAACAGCACAGGTAAAATGTAGATAGTCACTGGGCAAGAACGCAAATTTGAACAGATGCTGTATAAATATCATCAAGCTCCAAGGGGATTAAACAGAGAAAACCTGTGAAGCAAACAAAGCTGTATAGTCCAAAACAAAACAAAACAAAAAAGATAGAAACTGCATAAAACTGTAATGTTAAGGAAAACTAATGAAGTATATGTTGATGGTACAGAAAGCATCACATAAATATTAGAAGATATTGACAAATGTGTTGATGGAATATGAGCTGAGGGACAAGGAGCAAGCAGTCAGCCAGATCCTAGTCTAGATTCCTTCTTTCACATGATAGAAAGAAATAAGCTGTTTTTGACTTTTTCTTGTGTGCCATGACTTGTGCTTCACGCTTTCATATATATCATTGCATTCAATTTTCAGAACAACTATAGAATATTTCTGTTTTATAGAAAAGAAAATCTGAGGCTCAACTAAAAATTTGAGGAACATGGGGAACGTGGTTTGTCTTTTTTTTTTTTTTTTTTAAATGGTTGGGCGCCTGGGGCTCAGTGGATTAAAGCCTCTGCTTTCTGCTCAGGTCATGATCTCAGGGTTCTGGGATCGAGGCCCGCATCAGGCTCTGCTTGGTGGGGAGCCTGCTTCTTCCTCTCTCTCTGCCTGCCTCTCTGCCTGCCTGTGATCTCTCTCTCTGTGTCAAATAAATAAATAAAATATTTAAAGAAAATGGTTAAGAATTTGAATGCAAATTTGTTGCATCTCTAAACATATTTCCCTCCAAAAGTTACAATAACTTTTGTAATAATGGAGATGTTTTCTCTGTATTCAGGTTAAATTGCATTTTCCAAATTAGCAAAATAAAATCTGAACAATATTCATTGTTTTTACCTTTTAACATAAATTTTTATCTGTCTTGACAATTGATTGCATATGATAGTTTAGGAATCTTAAATTTCTTTGTGGCACATGGGACTGTGTTTTTGTTTATGTTTTTTTTAAAAATAGTGCTTTAGGTTTATTGAAGTATGGTAATGTTTATGTTCTTAGAATTGGTTCGAAACAAATAAACAGCATTTTTTCTAATCAGCAAGTCATGAAAAGTAAGGTTTTTGCTTTTCTCTTCTTAGAGAAACAAGTAGTACAGAATCTATGTTCCTATTCTTCATTGCTGGATACTTACCAGCACTAGCAGTGCGCTTACATGGATGGGATGCTTGACCAAAGGAAACAAAAGGTACAATGGATCAAATTATTTAAGTTTAAGCTCCGTGCTAAATTATGACCCCTCACCAAAATGTTTTGGCTTTAAGTAAGGCAAAATTATTAATGAAGTATTTTAAGATCCCTCCTGTGGGATTTGAGAATGGTCATGATTGCTTACACTAAAAGGTGAAGAAAAGTACATAAAATCATATTTTTCTTAAATAAATTATACTTTCCTCTTCACATAAAGAGTCTGCATTTAAACTTACTATAATATACGTTATAGTTAATCCTATAGTTAATCCTACATGTCAACTGAATTATCTGTACTACATAACTACCAGGTCTTCTGTAATAGTAAGTAAAGATTGTGTTAACTCGAAGAAGAAATTTCAAAGATTCAAATTTTCCTTAGATCAGTAGGTAAATAGAAATGTACTATATATAACATTGACCTGCACACCACTGACTTTTTAATAATGATGAAAAACAGCAAAATCAACACTGTAACATATTGAGTGTTTTCAGTGTGTACATAGCACTACAGTAAAATGTTATATCTTACTAATTCCTTTCAATTCTGAGCACTCAATATCCATTTTACAAAGAGGGAACTGAAACTTAGAGAATTTAAGTACCTTGTAAAGTTTTGTCTCTCATTCCTGCATGATTTACTAGGAATCATATGAGGAACCAGTCACTCTGATGGGCACTTCATAAAGCATACGTAACATGTGTCTGATAGCCAAGGATTCTAGCTATGTCTATTTTACAGCACTGTCTGTGTTTAAACTCTGAGTATTGAGATGATTATCATTTGGGAGTAATTTACTTGGTAATAATTATGATACCAACACCAGCTTATAAAGTTGTTTTGGTTGTAATTTAAAAAAACTATGGCCAGAATCCTAAAATACCTACCATTTCTGATATGCCCTTAATTGACATGCAAGAAATTTTTAGTTTAGTAAAGGCAAATGTAACCCCATCATAACTACTAGCTAAAGCTTTGGGTCCAGTACTTGTCTGACACATCATGTCAGAGTTTGGTTTTGATTTTTTGTTTGCCTTGACTTCTCTTGATGCCGTATTACAGGGCTCATACTTCCATATAGGCTGCTTATCTTATTGTAACCCAGTGTGATTATTATTTAGGTTTATAGTTATTCAGGGATGATGCTGTCCTTTTTGAGAGATCAGTTGCACACCAGTAGGACACTACATAAATATTTTGGGGTCACTTTTTCAAGCCTATCAACTGCTTCTGTGAATCTACCTGAATATGTAAAATGGGAGGTCTGTTAGTTATTTCTGTGACATTAAACAACTCCCAAATGGTAGTGGCTTGCAACAATAAATATGGGACTGCACATAAAATGTAGATCAGCAGGACTTGGTTGAATATGGTTGAGCTCAGTTTAGTTCTGGTCCACATGTCTTATATTCTGGGACCCTGACTAAAGGCATAGTCATTGTGTGAACATGGTATTCTTAAGTTACGTAGTGGAAGCAAAAGTATGACCAACAGAAACACATGATACCTGTTATTGGCTCTGAATGGCATATGGTCACTTCCCAGATGTACAAACCCAAAAACAATGGGGTAAAGTGATATACATCACTTACAGTGAATCAGAATGAGGTTGAGGAAGAAATAATGCAATCTTCCTCTGGCAATTTAACTACTAAAGATCTTTCACTAATATCTCTTTGTTATTGCCCAGAAGCCCATAAAGTGTTGTGAATTCGATTTTCTCCAAAATTATAAAATTCACTAACCCAAGAAATCATCCCTTGCATTTTATTTTTTATCTCAAATTTTATTTGTTTTGTAATGTGCCTATGCCCCAATAATGTAATCAACTTAGTCAAATCCACAAATTACTAGATGTAAAAATACGTCATTGAAAAGTCAGTAGTACAAAACAACTTTCTTCAAGGACATTCAGGTCTTTCTTTGCCCACACATAAGTAGTTATTTGAAATAAATGTCCTTGCCCTCTGTTGTTCCCAGTGAGAATGTAAATTTCCAACATTTACATATAGACACTTGTGGAAGAACCAGTGTTTTAAATTTATAGAGATTGGAAAGCTAAAATTTTCTTTTTCCCAACCTTATGGCAAAGTTTTGGCCAATGAAATATAAGTGACATCTGCTGGAAGGAACTTTCATGAAAGATTTTTTAAAAAAAGAAAACTCAGTTAAAATAGCCTTTTTGGCTCATATTCCTCCCTGTCATATGGTACAATGCCCAGAGCTAAAGGATGAGCAAGCAGGAAGACAGAGGGGTCTTGTTCCTGATGACACTGGAAAACCATCACACCAGTCACCCTCTGCTATCTCAAGATTTTATTTGGCATGTCTCCTCCCATGCTATAGTTAGAACTGGACAGGGATAAAATCATTAGTGCTTAGACAGAGTCTTGGTTTCATCAGAAGCTCCAACCTAAGAAATCTTCCTCCTGCACTTACGTTGCTACTTCACCTCCAAGAGCCCTGTCCCATTTCCCCATAATTCTAAGTGACTATCAAGACCTATAAGATATCCTGAGTTCCAGCTGCACAACAAAGAAATTGAGAATTATAACTAAACCCTCAACCACACATGACCACTGCAACAGATTTCAACCTTTGCCCTTTCCTTGGTTTGCCTTGGCAAAAGAAAACATTCACTGCTATGTTAATTAGGGCTCCAGCTGCTAATGTGTTCTTTCTCATTCTTCCCTTTTCTGTGCACATAGCCAGACTATAATCCCTGGCTTCTATGTTGGTTGGGGTTATATTACCATTTCTGGACAAAAAGTTGGGAATCGAAATCATGTGTGTCACTTTCTGGCTTGAGTTTAAAGCATTTAGTTGCTACTGTGAGACCCTCTAAAGCTTTCTTTCTTCCCTCTGGCATGACAACTGGCTATATCATTTATATCATTTACTTGAACTCCCAAATGACCGTGATAAGCAGAACTCTCCCGCCAATCCCTGATTGTCATGAAATATGAGAGGGAAATAAATAAATCTTTTTTAAGCCATTACAGTGGGGGGGGGTTGTTTGTTACTAGACATGATGTAATCTATTTGGAATGATTCAAGTCCAGTCAAGGGAGCTTCAGCACAAGGGAATATCTGGGCATCAGGAAGAGTTGGAACCAAGAATCTAGTACTGCAATTATCAACAATAGCCAAACTATGGAGAGATCCCAGATGTCTATTGACTGATGAGTGGATAAAGAAGATGTGTGTGTATGTATATATGCACACACACACACACACACACACACACACACACACAATGGAATATTACTCAGCCATCAGTAAGAACGAAATCTTGCTGTTTGCAATGATGTGGATGGAGCTAGAATCTATTATGCTAAGTGAAATAAGTCAGTCACTTATTTGTTAGAAAAGGACAAATACCATCCAATCACATTCATATGTGGAATTTAAGAAAGAAAACAGATGAACATATGGGAGAGGAAAAAAGAAAAAAAGGAGGGACAGAAACAAGCCATAAGAGACTTTTAATGGTAGAGAACAAACTGGGGGTTGATGGAGGAAGGTGGGTAGGCGATAGGCTAGGTGGATGATGGGTATAAAAGAGGGTACTGGGTGTTATATGTAAGTGATGAACCACTAAATTCTACTCCTGAAACCAATTGCCCTGTATGTAAACTAAGTAAAATTTAAAATAAAAACATAATGAGTGTCGTAGAACTCTCTCTTTCCCTCTTGACCACACTTTCCTTTATCTATTTAGCATTATTTTTTCTCATTGAAAACGTGTTTTTCACATGGGTAGAAATACGACCTTTGGCCATCTGAAAGGTCAACTCACAGCTTCAGTGAACAGGGCAATAATATAAGACACTTTATGGTCTCAGATTCAAAACTCTTAGAAAATGTATCTGATTAGACCACCTTGTGTAAACTTTAAATAAGTGTATTTAGGAAAATGGGGTCATGGAAGAACATGACATAGATCTGTGTGAATGGAATAGAGGGGGAAATAGTCACAGGAAAAGAGAGGGGTGTCAGATTAGTAGCTCAAAAAAGTTAAAGTGTAGAATATATATGTATGTGTGTTTATATATATAATATATGTAGTCAAATAAATTTGTTTAGCAAGAATTTATAGTATTCTCCCACTAATCTACATAAAATATTCAAATGCTTTAATGTGGAATATGATATATCAAATAAAGAATGAGCAACAAAATTAAAGATAGGTGAATTGTACTAGAGATATATATTCATAGGCAACATTAAAAATTTGTATGCAATTTGTAAGATAAATGAAGCACATTAATTTGTTATATGTTTCTTGCTAATGTATTAACTAACATGTGCTTAACTCAATCTGTGCTAGTTTATTATTTACTAATATATATTAATTCACTCTTTGATAGAGCTTATCACACTGCATTATAAGTGGTTTCCCTTGAGGCTTTGTGGTTGGTAAATGTGACAGTTGTATCTTATTTCTTACTATATACCGATGTATAAATTAAGAGCCTAGAAAAAAAATCTTACTATAGGAATATCTTAATCTTCCCTTTCAATCAGAAAATATCCAGTTTCAAAGTTAAAATCATATTCATACTGCAGATTCAGTTTTTTTCTGAGTTTAAGGACTTGAATCTGAGAAGGCTGCTCAGATTGACATTTTGTCTTTTCATGAAACAGTGCATATAAAAATACAGAAAAGCCATTTTAAATTTAGACAGCATTATAGAAGCAAAATCAAGTTTTAATTAGTGTCACTAAATTGAAAGCAGGGAATAGCAGAGATAATCTCTAAAAATTGCAGTAACTTGGCTTGGGAATTCACATCAACCACATATTGAATTCTTTAAGATTGAGTTTGGCTATGAGTGACAGAAAAACTCAAATAACAGTGTCTTAAGTAAAACAGAAATTAATTTTTCTCTCTCAGCACAGTCTGGAGGGAGGTGGTCTACAAACAGATGGAATGGCTGTCCATGGTATCCAGCATCCAGGCCCTTTGTTAGCTTGTTACGTAGAGCCTCCATTCTTTTTTTTTTTTTTTAAGATTTTTATTTATTTTATTTGACAGAGAGAAACACAGCTAGAGAGGGAACACAAGCAAGGGGAGTGAGAGAGGGAGAAGCAGGCTTCCCACAGAGCAAGCCCCCGATGCGGGGCTTGATCCCGGGACTCGAGGATCATGACCTGAGCCGAAGGCAGTCACTCAACCAACTGAACCACCCAGGCTCCCCTAGAGCCTCCATTCTTAAGTTCATTTCTTCTTCCACTCTTGGCCTTGCCATTGCCATTCATTTGTACTGTACCTGACAGAAAGAAAGAGAAAAAGAAGGATTAGGGTGCTCTGTGTCCTTTTAAGAACACTGCCTTGAACTTGCACATACAGTTTTTATTTGTCATTCACAAGCACTTAGTGTTATAGCCAAAACTCCAAGCAAAGGAGTGTGGGAAATGTGAAATTTGTTCCAGATGGTTATTCACCCAACTGAAAATCAAGGGCTCTGTCACATAGAACAGGGAGAGGAAAAAACATTATGAGGCAACTAGCAGTCTCCACACAGCTAGTATATTCACTGACCAGCTTGACTTCTGCCTATTCCCATGATGGACTCACATCTCATATGCCCATATTTCAGCTTTACTCTGGCCTGTTCCCATAATGAATCATACCTAGAGTACCTGTGTCTACAACTTGACTCCTGTGCCAGTGATATTATATCATATTCCTGAAAAGGTGGGACTGAGGGCAAATGTTCTTTCAGGATATTCTCATTTCATTAAAAACCAAGTTTTACTCTACACTTAATGAACAGGGTCACTGTGGACAGTTGTGCAGGCTGTGCACACAGTCTGAAAACAATAAGAGGCTAAAATCCCAAAGGAAAGAGTATCTTTTTGAAGTTCAAATGCTTAGAAAGTCAATCTGATTACAATTCTTACCTCAATTCTCCACCCAAATAGAATGAATGTCTTTTTCTAATTTGTGTAATTGGACTACATGTGCTGGTCGCAACTTTAGTTAGTGGGATTATTTATATCCATTTAGGAACTAGAATGATTTTCCAAAGTATGGATTTAAGAACATTAATTCCTGGGAAATATTGAGATTGTCAGATGAGAAAATGTGTTTCATAGTAAAAATGTAGGTCAAGCAATGTTAAGAACTTTCTTTGCTATTAGCAAGACTTTTAAGAACCTTTATTATGTTAATCCATGTTCCAGAGTCTTCAAGGAGGGGATTCTTATATGAAATGATTGACAAACAGTCATTTCTTTGTAATGCATCTTTCAGGGCACTGTAGTAAAATAACGGATTTGGTACAATGTTTCTGAAACGAGCCCGAAGAGAAAATAAGCTACCCCCTCCATACCCCCAAATTTACTTAATTCAGATTCTCCAAATGAAGATCTTGGCAACCTGTCCTTTTTTTTTTTTTAATTTTTTTTAAATTTTTTATTTTGGCAACCTGCGCTTTTAACAAGCAACCAGATCACTCTTACCATTGAGCAATTTTTGGAAATATTGATACATAGAAATGTTTTTTCACTAGTAGTACACCAGAGTCGCCTGGGAAACTTTTTTAAATACATGTTTACTTTGTCCCTTCCAAATTTATGAATCAGAGGGAGGTGTGCTTTTTCTACTATCATTTCTTACACTAACTCATAGTTAAGAACCATTGTTTTAGACCTAAGTTTCTCATTCTTCATATATTGCTACTTAGTTATACATCAAAGTATGCACACATAGATGTTTTCTTTCTTGGGCCCATTCCTTTCCATTTATCAGATTCTACCCGGCATTAACTACTTTCATGGGCAGGCGAGAATTCTACCACTGAACCACCAATGCTGCCTAACTACTTCTTTCATGGGAAGAAGACTCCTAGCCATGCTTTATCTCAGATCAGAGTTGATAGTAGGAAGGAGAAAATCTTTGGCTATGGAATATAATCTAGCCAGCAGATAAAATATTGGAGAATAATGAAAAACTGATTGCTTAAGCATGGGACATTTTTTATGGCTCATATGCTTTAAATGCATACAATTGGCATGAACAGGGTGGCCCATTTTTTTAAAAAGCAACTGAATTAAGTAGATTCCCTTGCGTAAAATGCTGTCTGCCTGATCTGTTTTCCAGATGTTTCCATGGTAAATGTTTTCTTAATGTGAAATCCAGCCATAAAAAGCACCTGGGTAGTAGACAGCTCTTTAAGACACAAATCCTCTTTTTTTTTTTTTTTAATCAAGAGACTTATAGAAAGAAAAAAACTGCATTTATTTTAAACACAAGCAAGGATAAGCCTACTTTATACTCACGTAAAAATATAAAGTGACAAAAATGTTTATTTAAACATCAATCTTAATATGTAAAGACCTCCATTCATGTCTGTAAACAACACAAATATATATACTTTCTATGAGGTCTGTAGAACTGTTTGGCAACCATATTTGACACATTTATTTTCAGTATTAATTTTTCTGCATGGATTCTGGCTAAGAACACAGAAATAAAATATCATAAAGCTCCTGAGATTTTTGAGCCAAATAATCTAAGTTTGAGTCCTCCACTACTTATCAGCTACGTAATAAACTTGGGCATTTTATTTCACCTATGCTACTGTTTGGGTATGACTTTGTGCCAGCTGTACACAGTGCACAGATATTTCTTATATGAAAATGTAATAAGAACTTACCCTCAATTATCAACTAGTCATTAAGATATTTGTTTTAAGAAGAAGGTACCATATTTGGTACCATACCAAATGAGCTTTGCTCATTTGAGACTCCAGATGGGCAAGTCATTCTAAAAGGCATTTACATAAATATTAATGGGTGGTGAAAGCTCTGTGGATAGCTCAAATTTGGTGCTAAACTTATTTTTTTCCCTTCAAAAACGGGTGTCTCTTTTAGTTGTCATTCTGTCGGATTAAAGGAAAGAGGCCAGAAATACATGACTGCACATTAGATTTCTCCCACCCACCTTTGCATTTTCTTCAAATAAACCTTCAGTTTCATGGTGGCTATGGATTTCTTTACTGGTTTTCTTTTCAGCATGAAATAGACATTCATACTTGCTCTTAAACTATTTTCTTCAAAAGAGAAACATTCTTTTGTTTAAAGCATAAAAGAAAGAAAATGCCATATAGAGATTTTTACAAGTGATTAGTAATGCTTTGAAGTTAAAATATTCAGATCAACACTTGATGAAGTTTAAATTGCAGGCAGTCTACTAATAATTCTATGAAAATGAGAAAGCTAATTTTTATTTAATTGCTATCAAAATCAAAGTTCCTGTAAAGCATACTCCTATCTTATTTTAAATGCACTTTTTAAATGTTTAAAATAGTAGATCTCAGTATAGTATCTTGAAGAGAGCAAAATCCTAAATACAGCCCACCCAGATGCATTTACATTCACATAGCAGACGCTCTGTTTCTATAAAGATGTTTGGACATTCTGGATAGAGGCATTCCAGCAAAGTTACAATGGTTTATCATACAAAATGCACTACAATTCCCATTGATGTACTCTATGTAAAAGAGAAGCTACCTTCCCATGGCAAGAAAATTAGAAATAGTAAAATCTTGGAGAAGGAAGGAATTAAAATGGCAGCCTTACCTTGTGATGCTGAAGTATTTCCTTAGTATAGCTGTACTCTTCACATTTTGTCTCAGTTGTTGGTTACTCCAACTTATCTGAGTAGTAAAGATTTCAAGTAATGGGGAGATTTTGTTCTCATCATTTGCGATTGTAAAGTGTACTGGACATTTTGCCAATAAATGACTTCAATGAATAGATGACATATTTCAGTGCAAAAATTCCCCTGAGAATTCATGACCATTAAAATAAGTTGGCATCTTATTTTATTAATTTGGTCAGTTTGAGAATTTGAGTATTGAATTTATGTTAAATGAGTTGGAGAGACATATTTCCTAATTCCAGACTCGGCTCTTCACAGAGTGTGCTGTAAGGCTGCCTTCCTGAGCTTTCTGAGGAACTTTATAGGAAATAACATAGAGGGTCCACCTTGGGGAAATAGGAAGTTCAAGTTGTTAGGTCCTTTCATGTTGCAGATGGCAGCTACTATCCCTTCTCCTGACATACTCTGGAGCCTAGATAGGCCTGGATTAAAATCTTGACTTTGTTTCTTATTTAGCTATGTAACCTGGGCTCTGGGGCTCACTTTTTTTCATTTGTAAAATGGAGTAATAACCATACTTGCCTCATAAATAGCAAGAAAATGAAAGAATTAATAGAGATTCTATAAAGCTTGGAAAATAAGAATGACATAAATATCAGTTAAAATTATCATCATAAATATTATTAAATTAAAAACATCATTGAGAAGTACAATGCCATATAATTGCCTCCCTTCTGCTTACCCCCGTGAATTCATGAGTGGCCATTCCCCGAGCAGTTAACTCTTTTCCTAGGAGCCTTTTTTAGTCGCCTTTTTGATTTTATTCTATACCTCATGTAGCCCAACTTCTGCCACAGCACCCACTGATTTTTTTCTGAGTCTCTCAATTTTGCCTACCTGGCTTCCCTTGGGTCCAACTTTCAGAATATCGATATTGACCGAGGTCTCACCTCACCTGGATTTGCCACGACCTTGCTTAGACTGGACTCTTAATCTAGTTTCATCTCAAGCACTTCTGTTTTGTCCTAAAGTAATTACATGGCAAACTCTTTCTTTTCTGAAGTCTGCCCTCTTTTACTCAAAGCATACACAAGGTGAGAATAAAGAGACAGCATGAAGCAACATATATTATTTTGACCTATCTTCTTTTGTGCTGGGACAAAAACCTTATATGCCTCCTCAAATACTCTGAGATTTTTGATTTCTCTTTTTGGCATAATACTCATATGGGTCATCACCCTTCTCTTTGTCTGAGGTAAAACCCCCTCAATGCATAGCGTACTTTCTGGCTTCTTAGCAACAAAGGGGCTGGACATGCAGCCCTTTTGTTTAGGAATTGTATCTTGACAAATGAGAAGTGAAAGGTAAAAGGAAATAGAACAGATACATTTTTCTTTCTTATTATATTTGATGAACTAGTCTGAGTGGCAGTTCTTCCTTCCTTCCCTTGTGGAGAAGAGCCACATGCTGAGCAGAGATCTGCCTAGAGATCCTTTTCGTCCTTTTCCAGCTTGTCATGAAGCCATTGCTAGCATGGTGACACATCACATTGCATTGCTTTGCATATTCCCTTTTTTCACTTTGATTTTTTTTTTCTTACCTTTACCTCCCTTGTTGGTATAGCCCAAACATACTGGCACCAAATTAATCGTTGTCTCTGCTTTCTAAAGGAGCCAGCTAAGACACTTCTGATGGCTTTCTAGAATAAATTTTTACTTTTATTTTTTTGCGGAGAAGCTTAGCTTTGAGATTCTTTATCCCATCTAACTTGAGTGTGTGTGTGTGTGTGTGTGTGTGTGTGTATGGGGTGGGGGCGGGTATGAGGTCCAATACTCCAATTCTGTCTGAATCAACTGGCAGGAACATTGCTTTCTTCCAACTTTAATTTTATGTGGCCTTTTTTTTCTGTGTGGCATATTCCCATTGCCCCTTCCCTCATGATTTGAATAATAGCTTCTGCTTTGATATTTTGAGATGTGATTTCCCTGTTTGTATGTAGGGAAAGAGTAAGAGCCCCTCACTGCAGATACACAGTCCCTTCCCCAGTAGATCTATATTGTTTCCTTTCTGCACTGAAACCAGAGTCAGTAACTTGTAGTCGCTCTGTAGTTTGGCTCCTAAACAATCATCTGCTGGTCATTAATTAGATCTGTGGATTATCCATCTACTTTTTCTACCACTCTGTACCTCACTCAATAATGTAAACCTTATCTTTCAGACTGGTAAAAATGAGATATACATATATATATATATATATATATATATATATATATATATTTACATATATATATTTCTATATAAATAACTGATTTATATAGTCTACCCACCTAACCTTTTAGTCTTTCTATAGGATACTGCACACACAACTCATCTTTCTACAATTATCTTATTTTCCATTAAAAACAGACAGCATGGGGCACCTGGGTGGCTCAGTACGTTGAGCCTCTGCCTTCAGCTCGGGTCATGATCTCGGGTTCCTGGGATCGAGGCCCACGTGGGGCTCTCTGCTCAGCAGGGAGCCTGCTTCCTCCTCTCTCTCTGCCTGCCTCTCTGCCTATTTGTGATCTCTCTGTGTCATATAAATAAATAAAATCTTTTAAAAAAAAAGACAGCATACTGGTTAAGAGCTTAGTTTCTCATCTCAGATTTTGTTATAAATCTCAACTATTTTATTGGCTCTGTGCGATTTGGGCAAGTATCTTAACTTCTCTAGCTTCAGCTATCATAATCGGAAAAAGAGTTATAAAAATATGTTCTTCATGAAGTTGTTTACGAATTAAAGAGAAAATTTATGTCTTCTAAATGCTTATTGAGCATCTGTTATATATCAAGAATTCTTCTAGTCCTTGGGGATAAAAGCATAATATCCATAAAATACTTCTTTTCATTGGCCCAAAGTGAACAATAAATCTTAGCTATGTTATTATTAACAGCATCTTTTACTACCCCAAATGACTTTTATTTCACTATACCTTCTAGTTCATTGTTAAGTGCTGCCCTCTATTAATAGAGACTCTTTTTTAGCAATACCAAAGTAAAACCTTGGGGAATCAGTATCTTATTCTCTTTTCTTGTTCTTTGTGTTTTTTATGATGTACATATGTATCTGATTTCCAGGTCAGGGAATTTTCTTTCTTGATTTTTTTCTTTAATTTCAAGACATATAGTAAGACATGATTATAAGTGTTAGTCTATCTTTATAATTAAACACATCCTTTATTGTGTGCCTATTATGTTCTAGGCCCAGTTTTTTGTGCGTGGAAGGTCTCAGGGAACAAAAATAAAATCAAATCACACCCCTCATAGATATTGCATTGTAATGGAGGGACACAGATAATAAAAATAATAAAAATAAGCATAATGAGTAAATGTATATGTCCAAACCTTTGACTGTACCTTATAACTGTAAATTGTAAATATACTCCTCTGTATATCTACTGTTTTTTAAAAGATTTTATTTATTTATTTGAGAGAGAGTGAGTAAGAGAGAGCATGAGAGGGGAGAAGGTCAGAGGGAGAAGCAGACTCCCCACAGAGCTGGGAGCCCAATGTGGGACTCCAGGATCATGACCTGAGCTGAAGGCAGTGGCCTAACCAACTGAGCCACCTAGGGACTCCATGTATATCTACTATTTAAAAATTATATCCATGTACTACTTTACTAAGAGATACTAAATTTTATATTAAAAAAGAAAGGATAAAAGTAATTATTAGCTGAAGATCTAATTTTTCCCTTGTAATCAATGTGTTACCTTTCACACTGTTCTGCATATCTTGCTTTTAAAGATCAATTTGTTAACTAGTGAATATAAATAAAATATTACTTTAATGATAAAAATGATTAGTTGATAGAAAAAAATGACAGGCCAATTCTTTTTTTCAGATTATTTATTTATTTATTTGACAGAGAGATAGATCACAAATAGGCAGAGAAGCAGGTGGAGAAAGAGGGGGAGGCAGGCTCCCCGCTGAGTGGAGAGCCCAATGTGGGACTCGACCCAGGACCCTGAGATCATGACCTGAGCTGAAGGCAGAGGCTTAACCATCTGAGCCACCCAGGCACCCCAACAGGCCAATTCTTAGCATGAAATACATGATATTTATGTGATTTAGGAACAATACTATTATAAGCAACACCAAACAAAAGTACTGCAGAAGTTACTGATTCCGAATATTTTTGACTGATGGCCTGCCAGTTTCTGAAACCAATATAATTTTTTAAAACAAATTGCTAAAATTTTACAACCTTAGTTTCACAGTTCTAAGGTTCATGTAAATAGATTCATACTCCGAGTTTCATTTTGTATATTTTTGTTCCATTAATGGAAAATAAACCTGATTTTACTTTATATGAATATCTTCCCTGAGAAGTAGAGTGTGGCTCAGTATTGACTGTTAGAATCACCTATGTTTAAATTACTATGATAAGATTTTTGGATGATGCATTTATCGCCATTTGTGGAAGTGGCAGTTTTAAATATCAAAATGTCTCTGAAGTGACATGACCATATTAATCTCAAATTTATTAGACCTTCAACAAAAGTCCATGTAAATCTCAAAAGGTCTTTTATTGTATACTTAACCCAATGTCTTACACTAAATATTCCAAGAAGTAAAGAAAGGATAAATGAAGACAGTTACTCATTCACATAAATTACACCCAATTATCAGGGAGAATTATGTTGGTTCTATCTCAGAATTTATCCAGCTTCAGATCTCTTCCCACCACCTCTGTCACCAATACATCTTGCCAAAATTGGGAGGAGAGGGAAAAAAAAAAACAACAAAACAGAATCTTGACTATTCTGTCTATATCTGCTCTAACCTCTAATCTCAATAGTGTCACTTTTATGATCCTTTAGAAACAAAAGGGATCACATCATATTGCTCCAAATTTTTCAGTGGTTCTTTTCTATCTTACTTAGCATAGAAGCGATATCCTGGAAGAAATGTAGGTCGTATATGATCTGGTCCACATTACCTCTTTGTCCTCATTGCTGCCATTCCTCTCCTTTTCCTCCACTATACTCAATTTTTCCCCCTGTGATTTTCCTGCTGTTACTTGAACTTGTCAATCACAATCTTATTTCACAGTTCCAAAATTTCTCTATTTTGCTAGTTTGCTTTAGATATCTGTATGATGCACTATCTCTCTTCCTTTACATCTCCACCTAGGTGCCTTCTTAACCACTTTGCCTCAAACCACCAGTCTCTAACTTCTACCCAGATTTATTCTTGTGAGATTCATCAAGACATGACTTACTATATATATGCATGTGCATTAAGTGTATGTGTATGGTTATTGTTATTTATTATTCATTTTCTTTATGTTAAATATAATTCCCTAAGGCTTACAGAATATGAACTTAGACAAATATAAAAAGAACACATGCAAAAATGTTATCTTATTTTTGTGTTAATAAGATAACCAGTATATTGTAAAAATATGTTCAAGAACATTGGGCAAAACAAGGCACTTTATAAAGAAATGTCAGGATAGGATTGCTGGATTATATACAGAACTGATTAATGTCTTACAGGGAAATAAAATATAACCTTTGGCACTATCTATGCCATTGAACAGAAATTATTTGATCTCTACTGGACAAAATTTACAAGTTAACCTCTGCTCCAACAGAGTTATAAAATAGCTCAGTTAGTTGATGGTGAGTCAAGTTCAGGACTTTATTGAAACGACATTCAGTAATCAATTTTGCCAATTTCCAAGTTGCAAATAAATTTTTTAACACGTGCAGTTCAGACAATTTAATTTATTTGGCTGCTGTATTTTCGGATCTTTCAGCAGTAATGGGCAGATAGTATTCTTTGATCTTAGTTTAGATGCTCTGAGAAGCAGACTTTGAGGCAAGAATTTAAATGCCTGTAGTTTGGGAAATCCAGAAAAACTAGTAGAGAAATGAAGAAGTGAGAAAGGGAACAAAGAAAACTGAAAAGAGTGTGGCATCAGGCAAGTTTCCAGTCTGGAAAATGGGAACTCAGTCCTATGGTCCAACATAAGAGATAGGGCAGAATATACCAAACAATAAAGGTACTCCAACCTAACAATGAAATACATAGGTTATTTATTTACCAACTCTGACTATCATATGTTGGGGACCATTTTGTATTGTTTGGGCAAAACAAAAACAAAAATAAAATAACAACAACAACAGAAAACAAAATTAAGAAAAAAAATCTTCCCAGAAAAAGGACAGATATTTCCAGTAAGCAGCCTTTAGAAAGTAAGTCCCAAGAGGATGAAAGGGATATTGGCATATCTGTTGTGGCACTCCATTAAAAAGGAAAAAAAAAAAAGAAAAAGAAAAAAAGTGTTGATTAGGGCACTAAGGTAGCTCAGTTGGTTAAGCACCGACTCTTGGATTTTGCTCAGGTCATGATCTCAGGATCATGAGACCAAGTTCTACCTGGGCTGCAAGTACAGTGTGGGGTCTGTTTGCGATTCTCTCTCTCTCCCTCACCGTCTGCCCCTCCTCTGGCTCAGGACCCTGTATTCTCTTTCTCTAAAACAAATAAAGAAAATCTTTTCTTTTCAAGTATTGGTTGAATAAATAAATGAATGAAATGTTTCCAAGCATCTTGTAATTTGCATCCTTAGTCTGACAGGCCCCTATAGAATAAAAGGGGCAAGGTAAATGCATGGGAAATGATGATATTGGGAACATATCAGCTTTTCTGCGTAGATGGTAAAGCAAGAAAAAAAAAGATAGGATTTGGTATTAGGCAGACTAGATTTTATTATGTCATCTAGCTATATAACCTCTATCATGTGGCTTAACCTCTGTAAGTTTTTTTCTGTTTTTTTTTTTTTGGAAGTTTTTATTTTCTCACCTCTAAAACTGGGATAATTGATCTCAATTCTCTAATCATGAAAGTATCACCAAAGTTCAAATATATAATTACTTCTACAGGATAGAACTTACACCTAACAAAAACTGGACTCTATTTAAAATGTTAACGAATCTAAATAGAGAATATGACAAGCTGCATGTGTTGGTCAGTCATAGACTTTGAATATTAATGGTCTAATTTTTGACAACTTGTTCCTTAAGTAGGGAAGATTAATTCAAACCCTACTGGATGAGGAACATTTCCAAAAATCATCCAACTTACTTCTTTGGTTTGGCAAAAGACCCAGTAATTATAATTCTGATTATAGCTATCTTGCAAATGCATATGTGCTTCCAATGAAAAGCTGTCATATCAATCAGAGCATTTTGTTTCTAGAGAAAGCTAAAAGTTTCATACATTAATAATTTTAAAAACTGGAATTTTTGTTTGTTTGTTTCTATGAGTCAATGAGACTTAGGAATATACAATGCTAAGGATATGAACTGAACTTTGTTAAATGCCACCCTGCAAGGACTTTTAGGAGACTGACAACCACTTTTGCCTGTGCTTTATTTAAAACTTCAACAATAAATAGATGCAGTGTCCAAGAAATGAGGCATTTTCTCAAATAAGGAAGAAATGGATGGAGGAGCTATGTATGCATCCCAAGGAAAAGATGTAGGCAAATTATCCACATTATTTCACCTGATATGAGACAATTTATACTCAATAATCTGGACTTTTTATGTTTATGTTTTGGAAGGGCGAACAGTCATAATCACCCAGAAGAATTTCTCGTAACCAAGGAGGATCCCCTCAGGGGATCTTCAGAAAAGAAGAACAAGGGGAGAAGGGCACCCAGAATCTTAGTTGCAGATTCTGTTCCCGGAGAAGAATGAATTGGGGTGAAGTTATTATTTAAACATAATATAACAGGTATACATTCTCAAATATTCAAGATTTCATAGCCTGATAAATTGTTGAGCTCTTCCTGAAAAAGTGAATATACAAAAATAACAACGACAACAACAACAAAAAACAAAAACAAAACAAGCTACAGACTGACCATAGTCATGATCTAATATAATGGTGAGCATTGGATCCACCTGAACAGAGCACTAAGTCAGAGGACAGGCAAATATGGAAAATAAGTATTAGAGATGTTGACGATTTAAAAATCATAATAGAAAACCAAAACTTAGCATATGGAGGGCTTAGTGAAAGGAAAAAGGGTGAGGATAAAACCTTCTAGTATGGTTTAGCAGAATATAGCTGTTACCCAAAGTGGAAAAGTCAAGGAATACAGGTTAAGCTTGCTACTTATAATCATCAACCAAACGTGATTGAAAACTCTATTCCTCATGAAATGTAGGAGTCATATTTCTAAAAAGAAAACAAATGAGGTATTTTACACACATATACGTAACATTTTTATACTTTTACATTTTATATTTTGTACATATAAACATAAAGTTTTAAAGGTAACTACTATAAAACGAAAACAATAGATTATGTAACAATCCAAATTACCATTAGAAAAATCACATAGCTCCAGATGTAAAGAGACTTTTGTCTGTTTGCTTAACTTTTATCCCAGCACTTAAATTAGTGCCACCCACAAATAGTACACACTTAATAAATATTAATGAATGAATTAATAAGCAAGACACAACAGGGTCAATTCAGTTAGCAAAATATAGAAATTGAACTATTAAAGTAAGAAAATATAAAATAACATGCTAAAATTAAAGTCAAGAAATGTATTTTTATAACAAGATATGTAAATGGGATAAACTTGCTTCCTAAGATTAGTGTCAGGGTAAGTCAAAAACCCAAACCTAAGGATACCCTGTGTCATTAAGCATATATCTAAAACAAAACAGAAAAAAAATGCTAAAAACACAAAAAGAAAAAAAAGGCCATAGCTTAAATATTGGGAGGGAGGTGAGGGAAAGAAAGAGAATTAAAGATGATTCAAAGTGTCATTATTATATTTGCTGCTTTTTAACCCAAGCAACTTGGAAGATCATAGTATGATATATTTAGAAGGGAAGATGACCTACCTTGATGTTCTAGAATTATCAGCACTTAATTTTCTACCACTTTGCCAAAATTCCTTTGAGGGCTATGTTTCTATGGAAGAATAATTGCTTATAAGGTAAGACTTTTTTTCCACAAACTCCTTTCATCTATCTCTATTTCCATGACAAATGTAAATTCCATTCCATTGTGTCTTATTCTGTACCAAGAAACAAGTGCAGTGTTTACACATTACTAGAGAAAGTACATCTGTTCAGTAAATAGAAATTGAATATTAAGAACTGAGGATTGTTCTAGGCACAGGGAAAAAGGGCATTGTTACTGAGGAACTCATGAACTGTTAGGAGAGCTGACATACAAATTAATCTGTCCAATGAGATAAATGTGGGGTGGTAGTGGGCACATAGTTCCAGAATGATAGGAAGAAGGGAGCTTGCTACAGCATAGGCATGTTAGGGGGCTCTTCTTAGAAATCATTACTCCTGAGCTGCTGAAAACTACACTACACAGAGAAAGAGAAATAGAGAGACTGAAATGGAAGGAGTAGGAAACAGGGAGAAGGGGAAAGAGAGAGCCTGTCTAAAGAGAAACTGGGTCATTATAAGTCAACTAGGACTTTAGTGACATCATAGGTTATAACATTTATTTATTTATGTATTTATTTTTTAAAGACTGTATTTATTTATCTGACAGAGAGAAGCACAACTAGAGAGGAAATACAAGCAGGGGGAGTGAGAGAGGGAGAAGCAGGCTTCCCACTGAGCAGGGAGCACGATGAGGGGCTCCATCCTGGGACTCCTGGATCATGACCTGAGCCGAAGGCAGATGCTTAGCAATTGAGCCACCTAGGCACGCCAGGTTATAACATTTAAATTAACCAAAGCACTACTTGTTATTATTACTACTTTTGTCACCAGAAAAAGAATAAATTTATATGAATTATGCCATTCATTTGATAGTTTTCAAAAATTAGAGACATACATAGAAGCAGTTGTTGTAAAATAAAGCGTCAAGACAATGAAAATCCACTCACCTGTTTTCTCCCATTTTGTGTTTAGAAGCACACACAGAGTATAGAACAAGAAATACTCTACACAAAACAAAGGGAAGCTCTTTGGGTTTGTTTGCATATCGAATGCCATTAGTAAGACTAGCATTTTTATTTTTTTTATTGTTACTTAATTTTTTTCCCAGTGTTTCAAGATTCATTCCCCATTCCCCACACCCAGTGCTCTATGCAATAGGTGCCCTCAGTACCCACCATCAGGCTCTCTCATCCCCTCCCTCCAAGTCCCTCAGTTTGTTTCTGTGTCCAAAGTCTCTCTTGTTTCGTTTCTCTCCCTGGATTACCCTACTTTCCATTTCCTTTCCTTCTCCTACTGTGCTCTATATTACCCCTTATGCACCGCAAGTAAGTGAAACCATGTGATACTTGACTTTCTCTACTTGGTTTATTTAACTCAGCATAAGACTAGCATTTTTAATATTGTGCCCTACCTGAGCTGCCTTTAACTTTCTTCAACTATCATATAGCTTTTATTTGACCTTGATGCATTTTACTCCTTTACACTGTCATATTTGCTCTGACAAAATATGACCAACAATTTCTATCTCCTCCTGTTGGTTTTTTCTTTTTGTGGAATAGTGCTAACTCTTTAAAGCCAAGCAAAACAAAATTTTATTTTAATAACATACTGTTCAGGATTTAGCTATTTGAAACATTGTTGAAAATTACAATACAGAGAAAATATTGAATATGTATTTTTTTAAATTGTTTTTGCTCTCATAGGTCCTTTGCTTTTCCACATGAATTTTAGAATCGGCTTTCCAAATTGTACCACAAAAAAAAGAAAAGCCTATTAATACTTCGTTGGAATTGTGTTAAACTGACAGATTAACTTAGGAAGAATCCATATATTAATAATAATACATATATCACCATTTATTTAGATTTTTTTTACCTTCTCTAAGCAATGCTTTGTGCTTTTAAGTATAGAAGTCTTGCATGCTTATTGTTGAATTTATCCTTAAATATTTAATTTATTTGGTACTATATGAATGGTATTGTTTATTTAATTTCAATTTATGAGTGCTTATTTATAATAAATAGAAATACAATATTTTTTATATGTTAATCATATATCTGCAGACTTGCTGAACTCACTCATTAGTTCTAATAGATTTTATGGATTCCCTCAGATTTTGTACATAGATTATATTTTATTAAGTTTTTTATATTAATCCAGTAGAGTTAACATATAGTGTTATATTAGTTTCAGGTGTACAGTATAGTGATTCAGCACTTTCATACATTGCTTGGTACTCCTCATGATAAGTGTACTCTTAATCCCATTCACTTATCTCATCCATCCCCCATCCATCTCCCCTCTGGGAACATCAATTTGTTCTCTGTAGTTAAAAGTCTGTGTCTCGGTTTGTCTTTCTCTCTGTTCATTTGTTTTAATTCTTAAATTCTACTTGTGAGTGAAGTCATATGGTATTTGTCTCTCTGGCTGACTTATTTTGCTTAGCATTTTACTCTTTTTCTTTTAAGATATTATTTATTTATTTGACAGAGAGAGAGATCACAAGTAGGCAGAGAGACAGGCAGAGAGAGAGGAGGAAGCAGGCTCTCCACTGAGTAGAGAGCCCAATGTGGGCCTCGATCCCAGGACCCTGGGATCATAACCTGAGCTGAAGGCAGAGGCTTTAACCCACTGAGCCACCCAGGCGTCCAGCATTTTTATCTTTAGCTGCCTCCATGTTGTTGTAAATGACAAGACTTCATTCTTTTTTATGGCTGAATAATATACCATTATATTATTCATCTTCTTCATCTATTCATCTATTGATGGACATTTGGGCTGCCTCCATAGTTTGGCTATTATAAATAATGCTGCAATAAACATAGGAATGCATATTAGTGTTCTTGTATTCTTTGGGTTAATACTCAGTAGTGCAATTATTGAATCATAGATAGTTCCATTTTTAATTTTTTTTAAAGATTTTATTTATTTGATAGAGAGAAACACAGCCAGAAAGGGAACACAAGCAAGGGGAGCAAGAGAGGGAGAAGCAGGCTTCCCGCCAAGCAGGGAGCCCGATGTGGGAGTTGATCCCGGATCTTCGGGATCATGACCTGAGCCAAAGGCAGTCGCTTAACCAACTGAGCCACCCAGGCAACCCCCATTTTTAATTTTTTAAGGAACCTCTGTACCATTTTCCAATTGTAGGTGCACTGGTTTACTTTCCCACCAACAGTGCATGATGTGTTTTTTTTCTTCACATCCTCACCAACACTGGTTGCTTCTTGTGGTTTTGATTTTAGCCATTCTGACAAATGTGAGGTGATATCTCATTATAGTTTTGATTTGTATGACCCTGATGATGAGTGATATTGATGAGCATTTTTTCATGTGTCTGCTGGCTATCTGTGTATCTTCTTTGGAGAAATGTCTGTTCATGTCTTTTGCCCATTTTTAATTAGATTATTTGTTTCTTGGGGTGTTGAGTTATACATAGATTATTACATTGGATGTGAATAAATACAGTTTTACATACTCCTTTCTAATGTGCATGACATTGATTTCTTTTCCTTATTTCATTGCAAAGACTAGAATCTCCCATCCAATTCTGAATAGAAGTGGTAGGATCAGATACTTTCTGATCTTAAGGGGAAAGTATCCAATTTTTTACTGTTATGTATGATTCTAGCCATAGGTTATTCATAGGAATCTTTTATCAGATTGACATTGAGACAGTTCTCTTACCTTCCTAGTTTGCTGTGAGTTTTTAAACTGAGAATGGATGGTGGATTTTGTTAAATCTTTTTCTGTGTCTATTCAGATGATAGTATGCTTTATTTCCTTTCTATTGTAACAAATTATGTTGATTCATTTTTTGAATATTTAATCAATCTTACATTTCCAGAATGAATACCACTCGGTCACAGTATGTCAGTTGCATACACTGTTGGATTTGATTAGCAAAATATTTATGGGATGCATGGGTGTCTCAGTCAGTTAAGCATCTGCCTTCAGCTCAGGTCATGATCCCAGGGTCCTAAGTAAAATCTTAAAACACACACACACACACACACACACACTCACACACACACACATACACATACAACTTTGTTTAGGCGTATTGGCTATTGGTATGTTGTGTTTTTATTTTCATTCAAGACAGTTTTCAGTTTTCCTTTCTTTTTCTCCTCTGATCCATTGGCTATGTAGAATTTTGTTATTTATATCACAAATAATTAGGGATTTTAAAATATTTTTTATTGATGTCTAATTTAATTGTGTTTTACTTTATGACCTAGAGCTAAATTTGCCATGTAAAATGCAGGATGCCTGGTCAATTTGAATTTTAAGTAAACATTGAATAATTATTTAGTATATGTCTCAAGTATAACATGAAATATAGTTATACTAAAAATATTATTTGAGGACTGCCTGAATTATGCAGTAGGTTTAGCATCTGACTCTTGGTTTGGCTCATGTCAGGATCTCAGGGTTCTGAGTCTTCTTTGGATTCCCTCTCCCTCTGCCCCTTCTGCTTGTGCTCTCTCTCTCTCTAAAAATAAATAAATAAATATTTAAAAAATAAAAGTAAAACCATTATTTGATAAAGCAAATGAAAAGGCAGGCCACATTGAGAGAAAATATTTGCAAAAGATACATTTGATAGAGAACTGTTATCTAAAATATACAAAATATTCTTAAAACTCAATAGTAAGAAAAAAAGTCACAAAATCAATAAAAAAAATGCTGAAGACTTTAACACACACTTCACCAAAAAAGATATGCAGATGCCAAATAAGCATATGAAAAAATATTCCACATCCTATGTCATTAGAGAAGTATAAATTAAAACAACAAGATGTTGGGGCACCTAGGTGGCTCAGTCCTTAAGCGTCTGGCTTTGGCTCAGGTCATGATCCCAGAGTCCTGGGATCCAGCCCCACATTGGACTCCCCGCTTGGTGGGAAGACTGCTTCTCCCTCTCTCATTCCCCCTGCTTGTGTTTCCTCTCTAGCTGTGTTTCTCTCTGTCAAATAAATAAATAAAACATTTAAAACAAAACAAAACAGACAAAAAAACAACAAGATGTACCAATACATTTCCATTAGTATGTTCAAAATTCAGAACACTCACAACACCAAATGCTGGTGAGGATGTGGGAGCAGCAGAAACACATTCATTGCTGTTGAGAAGGCAAAATGGACCAGGCACTATGAGAGACAGTTTGGTAGTTTCTTATACAACTATGCCTTTTTTTTTTAAATTTTCATAAATTTTTAGAGTTGGGCAAACATCATCACAATCTAATTTTCAAGAACTATACATACTTTTATCATATAATCCAATAATCATACTCCTTGGTATTAACCTGTAGGAGTTAAAAATTTATGTTTACCCAAAAACCTGTACAAGGATATTCAGAGAAGCTTTACTCATCATTGCCAAACTTGGAAGCAACCAAGATATCCTTCAGTAGGTGATAAATAAACAGGGGTGCATCCAAACAGTGCAATGTTATTCAAAGCTAAGAAGAAATGGAATATCAAGCCATGAAAAGACATAGAGGAACCTTAAATATATGTTGCTAAGTAAAAGAATCTAATCTGAAAAGTCTATATACTACATGGTTCCAACTATATGACATTCTAGAAAAGGCAAAACTGCGGAGATAGAAAGAAGACTGGTGGTTCCCAAGGGTTAGTGGTGAGGAAGAGAGAAATAAGTGGAGCACAGAATTTGTAAGGCAGTAAATATATTCTGAATTATATTAATGTGGTGGATACATGTCATTATACATTTATCTAAACCCATAGAATGTGGATACCTAGACTGAACCATAACGTAAACTATGTACTTGGGGTGATATGATGTATCCATGTAAGTTCAAGAATTGAAAAATTGAACCACTCTGGTGGCAGATGTTGGTAATAGAAGAGGCAGTGCATGTGTGGGTGCAGGGAACATATGGGATATCTCTGTACCTTTCAGTTTTGCTGCAAACTTAAAACTACCTAAAAAAAATAAAGTATTTAATAAAAAAGACTTTTTTATTAAAAGAAGTTTAATGTTTATCTGAAATTCAGATATAAGTGTGTGTCCCTTTTTTGATGTTGTTAAGCTGGCAACTATCTGCATAAGATTTACCTTGGTAGATGTTCTGTGTATATTTGAAAGCGCACACACACACACACACACACACACACACACACACACACACAACATATTCTGTTATTGTTGAATGTTTTTACCATATCCTTGCTGATTTTCTGCCTGCTTATTCTATTAACAATTAAAAGAGAGGTATTAAATCTCTTATTTTCTCCTTGAAGTTGTATCAGTTTTTGCTTTAAGTATTTGAAGCTTGGTTATAAGTGCATAAGTGTTTAAAATGTTTGTTGGTACTTCCTGATGAATTGATCCTTTTATCGTATGAAATGAGATTCTTTATTCTGAAATATACTTTGATAGTATTAATTTGACCTTGCCAGCTTTCTTTTGATGAATTTTAGCATAACATATTTTTCATTGTTCTTTTACTTTTATCCTATTTGAATCTTCATATTTAAATTGAGTTTCTTATAGCTTATAATTGGGTTTTGTCTGTTTATATCCAATATGCCTATTTCTTCCTTTTAATGAGGGGTGTCTGTTTACATTTGACATTGATTGTTAGTATGATTGGGTGTAAATCTCTAACTGTAATACTTGTTTCTGTTTATCTCATCTGTTCTTCATTGTTAATTTTTTTAAAATTTTCCTACCATTTTGGGGATTTAGTATAGTATATGATCCATTTTAATCTCTGTGGATTTATTGTAACTCTGTTTTGTTACTATAGTGATTATTATAACTTACCTTTTTAATTTATCACCATCTACCTGCAAATGAGTAAAGTAGTATACTTTTATAATTTCCCTCCCTCATAGATTTTTACCTTTCTATATAATATAAACTCCATGCCATATTGTTATTATGTTTGTTTAACTTCAACTGTAGGCCTCTAAAGATAGTCACCATGTTTCCTGTGCTGCCTAGTATACAGGTCTATATGAAGTAACTACCTAATGCATATTTAAAGCATGAAAGAATAAAAAAGAATGAAAAAGCCATATTTTAATTAATATTGTCTTTGTATTCTTCCTCATAATATACTCTGAAGGGCTTCATGTACATATCTTCTTAACCTATAGAATGCACTGAGAAGAACTATTTTAAAATCCTTATGTAAGTCTTTCATTTATGTCACTTCTGGATCCGTTTTGATTGACTAATTTTTCTCCTTATTATGGTTTATATTGTCCTGCTTCTTTGCATATCTGAAAAACTTGACCTTGTTTGATGCCACATGGTTTTGAGTTCCTATGAAGGGGACCTTTGGAGTTACAGGGGCCAAACTCCTGCCCACAGCCAGAAACCTGGTGTAACTTTTAGCTCCTCCAAAACTTATCCACTAATAGCTTACTATTGACTGAGTCTTACCAATAATATAAACAGCCAATTAACACATATTTTGTATGTTATATTTGTACATTATATACTATATTCTTAGAATAAACTAAGGTAGAGAAAAGAAAATGTTAAGAAAATCATAAGAAAGAGAAAATACATTTATAATGCTGTACTGTAAAAAAATTAACATATAAGTGAACCGATATAGTCCAAACCCATGCTATTCAAGGTCCAAGTATACATTATGAAGCTTTATACTGGGGCACGGTTATGTTACATGTGAACTGTTTGATCTTTGGGTCTTTAAATATTTTTTGGTGGGACCAGAACCAGAACAACATCTAATCTAGTGCTAATTATTTCTGAAGTAAAACCCTTCTAAGTATTCTAACCAATGGCCATTAATTATAAAGTTTTCCTTATTTTTTTTAGAACATCCTTTATTCCTTTTATGAACAGTAACAGTGTTACTGTTTCCTCTAATTCTTTTGGATGACACTTTCCTCTGGTAAGGTAGCATTCTCAAATACAGGCACTGATCATTACTCTACAGATTACTTGAGTGAAGTCTCTGTTGATCTCCAGAATTCTTGTCAAGCTCTTTCTTTTCTAGCAGTCTGTTCTGTGAACTCTAGCTTCTTGTGTTTCCCTGGACCCTTCGCTCTGTCGCTTTCAACTCAGCTAAATCTGCCTAGTGCTTGAATTCCCTCTCTCTGAGCCACTGCTTGGCAACTCTCAAGCCAGTAATCTGAGGCAACTGTGGGGCTCACTTCAATTGTCTTATCTTGTGCGTGTTCTGATATAATAGTGTCATCTAATATTTGTCATTCAATCATTGCTTTTTTTTTTAACTCAATAATGTAACTAACAATTCTTTCCATGTTGGTGTATGTGGAACTAACTCATAATTTTTTGGCGAGTACATCATATTACTCATAATTTGAGTATAATATGGTTATTCCATTTGTCTTTTTTATGAACGTTGTTTCTTAATATTTTGCCGCTATAAGTGGGACGTGATGAATGCCTATATATATGCTTTCCTATGCAGTGATGTGGGTATTTCGCTAGGACAAGTAATGAGTGTCATTCAGATTTTATAGGGTCAAATTGCTCTTTGTAGCTGTCCCAATTACACTGTCCCAACAAAATATAGAAACATCATTTCTTCACCAATTAATATAATAAAGGATTATTGAAACTTAGTTAAAATTATATATAAAATGTAATGTTTATTTCCTCTCCAATGAAACATATGTTCACCTACTTGCCTATTTTCAATCAGGATGTTTGTCTTATTATTGTTTTCAAAAGAATAGATCCTATATATCTCTGTGTTTCTAAATATGCATGTATGAAAATTGTTATATACTGCAAATATTTTCATTCAGGGTTTCACTTTTTGTGTCTAATTTAAGAAGGTTTTTCTTGCTTGAACTTCATAAACATATAATATTTTCTTCTGATATGTTTTGGGTTAAGATTTATACATTCAAGTTTTGGATATATCTGTACTTGTTTTGGGGAAAGGTGTGAGCTAGGACTCAAAATTCTTTTTTTCTCATCAAACATACAGGCAGTCTTCCCAACAAAATCAATTGAACATGACATCCTTTAAAACAGGTGTGAAATGCCCCCTTTCTTTATGCCGTATCCTCATAGACCAGCCATAGTTTTTAAGGTTTTCCCTAATGTTCTCTCAGTTTATCCTAGCAGTGACACCATCAAGTAAGCTCATTAGATAATTACTGCCTCCCTTTTCTACGTGAATAAACAGGTTCAGAATTATTTGCTTAAGGTTAAACAGCCCTCCTGAAACTGAACAAGCATTCAAATTCCAGTTTTTGAACTCCAAATCCTATGCTCTAGTCCTTACTCTAAGGTCATGCCCAGTTTGTTTTTCTGATTTCTTGGCTCAGTGTGATTTTTTTTTTTTAAGATTTTATTGATTTGATAGAGAGAAACACAGCCAGAGAGGGAACACAAGCAGGCTTCCCGCCTGAGCAAGGAGCCCGATGTGGGGCTCAATCCCGGGTCTCCGGGATCATGACCTGAGCCGAAGTTAATCGCTTAAGCAACTGAGCCACCCAGGCGCCCCTCAGTGTGATTTTTGAATAGCTTCCAGCTCTAGACAGAATGGTTCTACTTTCCCCTCTTAGAAAAGAACCTAATCTCAGATAAAATTTGATCTCAGATAACTCAGGCATTCAACAACATGTCAAAAATTCTACATTTCCCTTTAGATTCTACCCTTCCCAATCTTTAGGGCATGGAGATACAAACATAAATCAATGTGCTTAGTTCCCAGGAGCATACATAAAATATTAAATAATAATAACTCAGAGATAACTTATTTCATGTATAATGTGAACTCCTTCCCTTTTCTGTGAGGGTTTATAGAGCTTGAAAGATACAGCTAAAGGAAGTTGGAAAAATGAAGCTGTTTAGCTACCTCCTAAGACCACAATCCCAGAAGCTTTTTATGTTTAATGAACATGCCCCTGTGAATGATGATGCATCACCATCAATTTTTTCCCATATGTGGCTGATGAATATGTGAAATGGGGTTTCATTAAAAATAAATCAAAGCAATTAGAAGGACTGCAGAACAAATATCAACACCCATTATCAGACAGAGGAAATGGTATGCTAAAGGAAGTATTTGCTTTTTAAAAAAATTTATTTTATTTTATTTTTTCAGTGTTCCAAGATTCATTGTTTATACCCCATACCCAGTGCTCATGCTTTTCAACTAGTTTCAATCTACTGCAGGCTATGAAATGATAATCTCTGCTTGTTTTTTTTTTTCTAGTAAGTGTCATCTATGTCATATTTATTTACAGATGAGTGGGTTTCAATCTTGAAATGTCTATTCTTTACGTCTGGGGGGAAAAACAGATTTTCCTAGTTTGCCTCTGGGAAAGCAATATTGTCTGCATTTGTATTCTGAACTAGACTAAGGGGAAAGCATTGAAACAGGGAATTGCTCTATGTGTGTGATTGGATTATGGCTTTGGGGACTGCAAAGGTTTCATGCTAATAGAGAGTGAGCAAGTGAGAGAGATTATATATTCCTCTACTATGGTAGAAAGGTGACCTTCAAGACATAAAATGAATGGGTGAATGGTTTTCAGCACTACTTTGTACCTTTTGATCTCAACTGCCCTCCTAATATATTGAGTAGAATGTCCAAGCTTTGGATCCAGATATGGAAGTATTTGTTATTGTGCATTTTTTGGAGCTAGATTTTTAAAGTTCACCTATTAAGTATACAGTACCAAATAGCTGAATTTGTACAGAAAGAAAATGGATCACAATTATATTATTGAAATAAATTTTACTATTGCAAAGACAGTTCTCTCCTACTAAATTGTAACGTAAGACACAAGATAATGCTAGTAGCCATGATGAAAAGTATCTTAATATTAATAAGAAATTAGAACTGTGGCAAATAAATGGAAATACACACCCAACCTGAAGTTTTCTTAGCTTGCAAGAACCAACCTATAGCTAAAGAGTAAAGTTTGTCAGATCTAGACAGATTTTTTTGCTTAAGCGTCTTTCATGAATGACTTTGGATAATAGCATGGAATATGCATTTACAGAAGAAAATAGTTGTTTTTCTTTTCCATTAATGAATAGTGCATCTCACTTTGAAATATATTTAAACCACATAAGAAAGAAAAAATAAATTCATTTGTGATATTAGCTTTCAGAAATGAATACTGTGAATGATGTGGTAAAATTCCCTTAAGTCTGTATATTTATTATTTTGAGTTTCTTGAATAATTCTTTACAATGATAAATCTTGTTAATTATACCTTCCATTATGATATGAATATTTGCATGTCAGTATAAAGTTTTTGTAAACCACCAAATATTTCTTTTGTAAAGATATAGATATTTTAATGGAGTAGTTTCTATCTGGAGGCCTTACTATGATTTTATCTAGTCCTTTTTTTTGAAATTGATTTCCACTATATTTACTGCAATTGTTTGTGGTGTACTTTGTGGCCTGGCTTGTGTGACAGAATGAAACTGGGGACAGTTTTACAGGTCATTCCTGAGGTCTCTTCTCACACATACTCACACACTCAGGAACCTCCACTGCAGAGAAATAGAGTGATAGGAGAGTTCATGCTGTGACCTTTCAAACTAACTTAAAAAAAAAGAAAAAGACAGCAATGACCCTAGTGTTGAAAGCCAAACTTAGTTTTCAAGGGTCATGATTTTTCAGAGAAGAAAAGAACTCAAAACAAAACAAAACAAAACAAAACAAAACAAAAGGAACAGTAACGGTAATTTCCACATCATGGTATACAAGTTGCCCAGGTGTATGTGTAAGCAGGGGCCTGGGGTGCACGTCACTTCATACATAACTTCTATGTCCCTTTCACATTAGGATGTTCACATTCTATAAGTTTTAATCTAATCTCAATTTTAGTTTTAACCCAACTTTCCCCCTAGGGAAGAGTGGAATTCGCAGGAACATTTTCCTTGAACCATTCACCTTTAAAGAAGGCTGTATTCTCCCAACAGGAATATAAGCACTTTCAGGGAAGCAAAGATGTGATACAGAGCTCCATGCTCATGGTAATCATCTGCTACATGATGAGTAATGTTATTGAATTGAATGACATTTTTGACATAAGCAACTTGCAACAAGCCTGTATCTGTATGCACCCCAAAACTGAAGAAACAGGAATTAATTGAACAAAAGACATTTGATGTCCTTGGATTACCAAGGACAATTCCCCCTTGAATTCTGCAACATTTTGAGTGCCCAACCAGCAGAAAACTATAATTGTCAGGATGGAGAATTTCTTCATTATAATGATGTGGTATAACTGTGAATTTGTTGGGTTTTTAAATATATATATATTTTATATATATTTATATTATATATATATTATATTTACTATATATATTATATATATGTATATATCTCCACAAAACTACTGATGTGTCCAAATATATCTCCTTATTTTTTTCAAAAGAAAAATTTTATATACAATTTAGTTTCTTTTTTAAAAAACATGTGTATCTGCTTCAAAAATAAATGATCTTCATTTCATATATCCAAATATAAAAAAATTTAGTTTCAATATTGCCATGCATTAGATGATTGGATATGTCATACTGAAGATTAATTGTTTTTGTTAAACTGTTTTTAGCACAGTCATTACTAACTTTACATCTTTTCTATAGAAAAATGCATTTTAGTTTGAAAATAAAATAAAACTTAAAGTTCAAAAGTCTAGCATACTGAAACATCACTTATTAATCATTATTATGAAACTATGAAGAGAAAACCTGAGTGGCAGAACCTATGTTGAAATGTATAGAAATTGGAAAATGGAGTTCTTCACTTAGAAAACCTTTTAGAGCATTGCACCAGAAATTGACACTTAGTAAAAACCTTGTGATGTCTCTTTACTCTTTCTTTGGGGATGAGCAGATTTAGCAGTCAAATGTCCCAACCTGAATATTTTTGTTCTCCTTATCCACAAAGCCTGTTTCTTCTCCATTGTTTACCCATTACACTAGAGTTAGCACTTCTGCAATTTCACAGGCATTCCAGGACTTCCCTCTCCCTTCCTTCCCGCAGCCAAACATCAATCATACTGCTTTCTTTTCACCAGGCAATAGATCCATCCGCTCCTCCATAGCCTCCAAATCATTCTGCTTGAGCAGGCTATCTGAATTACTGCAAACCTCAAGCCTCCAGTATTGATTTTCCTCTCCCATTTTAAAAATACAATCAGAGGGCGCCTGGGTGGCTCAGTGGGTTAGGGCCTCTGCCTTCTGCTCAGGTCATGATCTCAGGGTCCTGGGATTGAGGCCCACATCAGGCTCTCTGCTCAGCTGGGAGCCTGCTTCTTCCTCTCTCTGCCTGCCTCTCTGCCTACTTGTGATCTCACTCTGTTAAATCCCTAAATAAAATCTTTACAAAATAAAATAAAATAAAAGCAGAACTTTTCTCTAACATGCAACCACAATCATATCCTCCTGCTTAAAATCATTTAGCAGGTAACGATTGCTTTGAATAACACCCAAACTTCATGGCATGGCTTTTAGGATGAAACGTTATCACTCTTTTCTGCTCTGAATTCAGCCACCAACCTCGTTTCTTCATTCACTGCTGTTCCACTCTACTCTTCCAGCATTTCTGAACTTCTTGCATCTTCTCGAATTACACAAACTTTTATACTTCTGGACATTTGCACATGCTTTTCGCTGCCAGAAAACTCGTGGTCCTGCCAGAAAAATTCTTATTTCTTATTTTTGATTACTTAATTTGTATTCCTGCTTTAGACCAGTGAATTTCAGACACATTTGGAGGCATGATTCATATTTAAATATATATTTTTTTTTACTTTAAAACTCTAAACTCACACACAAACATAACTGAAAAAAATGTTTCATGAAACAATACTCACACATTTTATGTGCCATGCAATCTACAGTTCGTATTTTCTTCAACTCTTCCTGATTTGCTAAATTGATTTTTACAGCCTCCACTTTGAAAAACATGACTTAAGATCTTTTACTTTAGGAAGTCTTCCTTGATGCTCGTGTTCTGTGATTCTACTGGATCTTGTACTCCTGTATTATAGCCCTTGATATGTTTGGGGTTATGACTTGTTTAACTTTCTACCTTTGCTAAAGACAGAACATACAGGGAGGGCAGACACAGTGCTATCCTTCTAACATCATGGATTCCACGCTGAGTACAGTACCTGCCGTATAAGTGCTTTAAAAATTGAAGTTGAATTAGGACAGATCGAAAAGCAAAATTCTGATCTGTTTGAATTACTCACACTTTAAAAATAAAGGTTTTTATCCTAAGTAAAAAACTTAAAGGTAAATGATTTCAAGTATGTCTTCAAAAAAGCAAAGAGGTACAAGACAGGTTTAATGAAAAAGTTGAAATTGTAGTAATGAGGAGAAAAGAAATATGTCTTTCTGGCAGTCCTAAGGAGGGCTATATTTCTTCTTGTTTATACTGTTGTATATCAGTTATGAACTGCAAAATGCCCACTTGCACTGGGAGGATATCCTGAGAGCAGCATATTATCTCTAGCTATTGTTCTGATGGAATGTGTCCCAAGAGAAATAAGGCATGTACTTTAACATTTAAAACTTAAAACAATTAGTCTTTCTTTCCGTACAAACATTTCAGAAAAGCTACATTCCCAATTTATGAGTCAGAGGTGATCATAAGTTTGCTTACTTTTAATTTTGAGTGTGAGGAGAAGTGTTACTCTTCACCCGGCTTCAGTCTATATTTTGGTATGACTTGCCAAGATTTTTCATACACGTTTGTGACCTTGATTTAGTTATTTCTAACTCCTTATATCTTTACAGTGAATTGATTAAACTCAGAAAAAAAAGTTGAGGATATCTTCAGTGACTTTTCGGGGTATCTGTTTTTTGGTAAAAATATTTTCTAATCATTTTCATTAGTTTAAACACTGATTTATCGGAAATTTAATCCGTATGTTTCTACTTCACATATCATTAAAATATTGTTGGAAAAGAACTTTACAAGCAGCTGTTTCCTCTCCAAATAACGCATTCAAGCTTTGAATAACCTATTTTTTGCCTTATGTTTTTTGCCAAATACCAAGTGCGTGGACAGATAGAATTGTGCAGCAAATAGGATGCAGTTCTGCCCTATATTTTTCTTAAGATTGCAATGCATTATGTAAGCGATATTAATGAAATATCCTCATATAAAGGAATCCTCATATAAAGGATTCATTTCCTCATATAAAGGAATCATTTGAGAAGGCCAAATAAACATGGGAAATTTTAATGAAATTCTTAACTCTAGCTAAATAATAATTATCCCATCTACATCACTTAGGATAACCTCTGCTTTAGTAAAGGAAAACTTAAGTGGAATGTGCTTAAACAACACGGAATATATCATCTCACATAACAGAAAACCAGAGATAAACTGGGGCATAAATTGTTTATTTGAGAAATTTGATGGTGATGTATAATATATGGCTTCTTTCTGTCTCTCAGTTCTACTGTCTTCCTTCTTTAGGCTGGAAACAAGATAGAAGTAGAAGTTTCTTCTATGATAATGCCCAGAAAAGAAGATACTCAATCACTTGTTATGTATCTCTTTTAGCAGGGAGGAAAACTTGTCTAAATCCCTCTACCCCAGCAAATTTTTCCTCAAATCACATTGGTGGAAATTGGGTAGTGTGTTCTTTTGTAAACCAAGAGCTGTCAAGGGGAATGAGATTATTGTCTTTAGACCAACAAGACTTATACTTTGGGGTTGGAGATGAAGGAGTCTTTCTCTAAGGCTCTGGTCAGTTCATGAAGAGTAGATATCTGAACAAAACTGGAGATTTGGGGGAAGGAATATTAAGAATAAATGCTGGGTAGGCAAAAGAAACAAACAAAAAAATAGGATGCCAGCAATCTTATTCATTCCTCATATATAAATATATGCCGGATCAATATCAGTGAGGGTTCAAGTAATTAATATTCAGTACACAGTTTTTTGTAAGATGCCATTAGTTTCATTAAGTTAAAAAGGTGATGATGATGATGATGATGATGATGATGATGATGATTTTAAAGAAGTTAAGGAAATTATTAGCTCCATGTGTGTGTGTTTTTTTCCCTGCAACCTCCAGGCAGCTTTTCTGGGCTATGGATATTCAGGTGCAAGAGAGAAAAGAGAATAATTGGGTTAAGCTGAGAAAAGAATTGGTGAAGGCACTCAAAGTCTATGTTAGAAGTTCAGATTTTATTGAAGAGCCATTATTAAGCTTGATTTGTAGTGACTATAGAGTTGTGAGATAGGGAATTTTATTAACTAAACATCAGAATAGATGATTCTTGCCACTTTCTTCAGCAGAACAATACTTATCTTGTCTGTTCCACCCATATGAATCTATCTTTAGGTTAAATTATTGATTTTCATCTTCTGATAAGAAAGAAGCTTTTAGACCATGACCTAATTCTGCTTTCCCTCTCTCACTGTCTTGGATAAGAAGGAAACTGAAAGTGTAAAATGAGAGGGTGGTTTTCAGGTTACTGGAACATTCTTCCTGTCCCATTAGAGTTTTCAGATATTTTAAATGTTAAAGTAATAATAACATATTTTCTTCAAAATAAAAGGTAATATGAGTTTCTTCCACATCATTAATTAATCCTTTCATGGGAAATAAAGTCCAGAAAAGAATGGAGGAGGGAGATTTTTAAAATTGGAAAAGACTGCTCATCTGTGAAATGTGGAGATTTGATTAATCACAGCTCTTTTTGAGGTATAAAATTTGATGATTCCATCTGAGTAGAGGTATTTAAAAGCAAGAAAGAATATTATGTATTTTCACATCTTTCACTTTTATTCTACCTGGAAAAGCTTTTCAAGTCAATTTTAAAATTTACCAGATGATTCATGCTTTACATTAAAAAAGATTGACTTATCCTAGTTGGTTTGAGCAAATTAAAACTTTACCTAAGAATGGTAAAAAAAAAAAAAAAGCCCTACTATTTTCAAATTCATAATTTTGTTCCAGTATTCAAAAGAGCCAAGTATAAATAATAGTTATATCCAATTAATCATACTTACAATGACATATAAAAAGTACATGTTTAACACATGATTAACCTTTGTTATAATTTAAAACAAAAAATATAAAGCATATTAAATAAAAATTACTATCCATATTTATAGCCTCATGGTTCTACCATGGTTTCTTTGTGTGTGTGTGTGTCTGTGCATATTTATGCAAGCACACGTTTGTGTTTTAAACAGGGCTTTTGAAAAAGTAATTATGAATGATTCAGTTTTATTTATTTATTTTGTACTTCTTCCTTCTATTTTTCACTTTCAATTAATGGTAAATCCAAGTCACAATGACTAACGCATTTTCAGGAATATGCCCGAGGTAACTAAGCATAGAGAACACCGATCACCAGCAGTTCACCATTGCAGTGGCATTGTACGACCACTGAACAGAAGAAATGTTTTTACCTGAGGTACTTTTTCCTCCTACTTCACCCAAGTCAGCCCTTATCATCTTCAGATTTTTCATCTGAATCTGTTCCTAAAGGTTTACTCTTACTGGACTATCTTAACTTTTTCTGAAAAATACATTACAGAATCATTTCCTTCTTCTTCCTAGCATTTACTTCTCTGCTGATTGAATTATTTGAATATCTGTTTTGCTCACTAACTGTAAGCTTCTGAAGACAGCCACTATGTCTGCTATGCTTACTATTGAACACACATTACCTACCATACAGCTTAATATAAAATAAATGCCCCCCAAATTTGGGTGGATGAAGCAGTAAAAAAGTAAACAAAACCAGAATATTTTGTGCTGGTCTTCACAAAAACAATCTGAAGTAGTTGATGCATTCTTCACCTTGTAAAGCTATAGTAAACAATTTTCTTACATGTACATTTTTAATGTTGCAGTACCCTTAGCACTAAGCACAAATAAATGCTGGGTGAATGTAGTATAATATAAATGTATCAACTTAATAGTTTATAAATAAACAAAACTAATTATTGACTTCATCCTTCCCTTTTCACTTTCCATTTTATCTCTTCCCTCACTTACCCATTGGGTTGATTTGATCTTGGTTATCTTTTTAATACATCCATCTCCTGCTCTCCTGGTTGCTTCATTTCTGATCTGGACTCAAAACAAGAACAAGCTATCTGATCTCCATGTCTCATTTCTTCCTTATCCATTGATTACTTCTTAATGATGCTGAAATCACTTTCCTAACACATGTACCTCTTCAATATTTTTTCTTGTTTTACCTACAATTCACCATGAAGTTCATATTTGGAATGGTTTAAAAGCCAATCGTAATTTAAACATCTTCTGACCTCCACATTTCTTCAAGTTTAATATCCTTCATTCATACCTACATTCTCTTCATTCTGCCATAATGGCTCTTCTTCATCACCCCTCTTTGTTCACAGAACAAATGATTTCTCACCCCTTAATGCTCTGTTAATCATGTTTCCTCGTGGAAAAGTTTTTTTAAGGCAGCAAATGACAGGAACAATGAAGTAAAAACCAAGTGATAATGGGTTTTAATTTCAGACCCTGTATCTATGTGATTGAATCTTGGAAGATTGATTTTTTTTTGTGCAATCTGAAAGCCAAGTTTTCTCATATGTAAAATGGATACCTAAAAACATAGTGAGAATCACTCCCTTTTGTTTCTGAAGTTTTTATTCACTAGCTCTCCTAAAATTTTTGTTACATATGTATTTTATTTATTCATTCATTCATTCCTTTATTTATTTATTTATTTATTTATTTATTTATTTATTTATTACAAATGTATTTCAAAGACATTTGTTTTTCTGACTTCACTGGATACATTGTGAAGAAATTTTATATCTCACACTTGTTTAACTTTTCATTACATGAGACACATACCAGATATTTAATAAATTATTATTCAGTTATAAAATGAACAATGTTAAATATTTGTCCAATCAAAATATCAGTATATATAGATATATGATAAAAGTGGTCAAAATATTTGCTTGACAAAGCCTAAATTCATTTATATTATGATTACTTTAGAATGTGTATTTTTATGAATTACAAACTTTTTATGAGTTGAAAACATTTAAGGCAATAAAATATGGGTTCCACAGTAAATATCTGTTCTGCAAATATCAATTCTAAAATCCTTCGAGACTTTTTGAAAAGTATATTCTTAAACTTATCCATGCGTTACTTTTTGAAGACACATATTGTCCTCATAATGATATTCCACAATACCTTTATTTGACTTTATGAAATGATATATTGCTTGATTTTTATAATTAATAACAGTTTAAAATAGTCTCTAACATAATGCAATATAGCTTTCAAATTACTAACAATAGTCTCCAGAGTATTCTGTGTGCTCCAACATAAATGGAATTATAAAAGATGCAATAACTGTGATTGTTCTGCAAATTAGAAAGAGCAAAAATATCACAAACTCAAGAAATGGCATTGAAAATGGCCATTTCTTTTTCCATTTAGACCTTCAGGGGACAAATTAAATGCAAGATCTAGGCTAATTTTACAATGGCTACAAGCTATTATTTTTACTGCCAGGGGAAAAGAAAAAACATGATTGGATTTGGCTGAACATCTACAATCATATTGGGTATAATAATAACAATAATAAATATTTCTCTCCGAAGTGAAGTTGTGCTAATTATTGAATGGTGCTCTAAATTACAGTACTGATGATCTCCTATACTGATATTTCTATACCCAAACTTACTTTCTCTGACTTTTATTTGGACATCAAGGCCAATGAGATTTTATAGTCAATTATAACATACATTATTCTAATATATGGCCATTGCCAGCTTACCCTGGAGAATTCCTAAATTGACCTGCACCAGCACCTCAGGTCCTTAGTGCTGACTAGGATTATGAATAAAAACCAAGCAGTGTAGAGGGAAAAATAAGATAAAAGAAATACAACATTTCTGACAAATGTCAAGTTTCTGGTTTCAGTTTGTCCTTCTTCTCCTTATATGCCTATCCTTGGACTCTATTACCCACTCCTGTATCCTTATGGTTACCCCCTCCATTTTTCTTAACCTAAATCAACTTGCCTTCTGTTTTTTGTAGCCACTCCTAATATATTCTCTGAATCTATTTTCAAAAGGATTAGAAATAATCTGTTTAAAATGTCTAAACAATGCTTTGTACATGGTAGATATTCTTTCTTAACAGTTGTAATTATCTTTAGAATATCTACTGGGTTACTATTAAACTATTTTGTGAAAAGCATTAAAGGTAGACTAGAATTCCATCTGAATGTCTGTTCTGAAATTGCCAGTGCTAAAATAGACAACTGGTTGCCAGAGATTTCATGGTACCTTAAAACTGGCATTTAAATACTTGTAGGGAAGCATGGCAACATCTTTAATTTTCCTTAATTACCCTTCTTTTCTTGGGCGATATATCTTTCTCTCAGTTTTATGCTACTGCTAAGGGATTTTGATATAAGGACAATCATTGTTTTATTGTTTTATTTTGCATGTTTCCCTTTGCAGTGTATGAACTTGAAAATGAAACTTTAGGATCTCTAAAGTTTCAGCAATATGACAGGGAAGGTCCGTGAGTGTGGTGACTTTCCAGGAGGCGCTTCCTGACTCTTGAAACCTAAAGAGTCTATACAATAGCAAGTAAGCATACAGTGTATTACAGGTAGATATCCAAACATTGTTAAAAATTGGTTTAGTTAAGTATTTTTAGTAACCTACTATATAGCAGATATTCTCTTAGAAAATTCAGTTTTAAATATGAATATCAGGGGCACTTAAGGACCTCATGGTCTAAATGGAAAAGCAGATGATAAAATTGACTAGAAATGCAATGCAACAATTCTGTAAGAGTTTTAGTCAAGAGGTAATGAGAACACATATAAAAAGGAATCAATTCTGGCAGTAAACAATAGGTTGATTTTGAAACGTAAGAATTATACTTTCATTACCTACTACTCCTTAATTTATGCTTAGAGTCTGCCCTCTAGAATTCCTGCTTGTTGGAATACAGTTATACTTTCTGTATTGGACAGATACCTTCAACTGATACATAGATAAATCTCAAAAGTATAAGCTAAGAGTCTTCAAAGTTGTCATGGGAGAGAAATAATTGGATTTGAGTATACAGGAATTACTATTTGTAATATAAATATCTTGTAAAATGCTTTGCCTCTTTAAACTATGTGCATAAATAACTTTGATAAAAATACAAGTAAATTTTTTAAAAAGGAGAGAGAGCCAGAGAATGAGAATTGATGAGTGAAGTAGCAAGTCAGAAGAAGAGGTAACAGGTAGAAAACAAGAAAAAATAAAAGCTGTCATAGGTTAACTTCAAAATGTTGAACATATTGACTCCCCATAAGGAATTATTATTATTTATTTTATTTATTTATTATTATTTATTTATTTATAAAAGGTAATCTCAGAAAACTATAGGACTCAGGTTGGATTTGCTCATAGTAAGACATTTCTATAATCAACATACATTAGGATTTTAATGGATATAAGTCATCTGGGTTTGATGATTTTTTTAAAAAATTGAAGCAATTTGTGAAAACTACAAAGTCTAATTGTACTTTTCATTACTCATTTTTTTTTTCAGTTAAAACCAAGATATCTACAGGCCAGAAAAAAGCTGTATGGTAAATAAAACACAAACTGAAGTAAAGCAGTTATACTGATTAAACCAGATTCTGTGATTTTTTTTCAAAAGTTTTTTTTATAAGTTCATAATTTTATTTCATTTAAAACCATTGGGTGGGGCACCTGGGAGGCTCAGTTGTTAACCTTCTGCCTTTGGCTGGGGTCATGATCCCAGAGTCCAGGGATCCAGCCCCTCATCGGGCTTCCTGCTCAGCTAGAAGGCTGCTTCTCCCCCTGTCACTCCCCCGGCATGTATTCCCTCTCTAGCTGTGTTTCTCTTTGTCAAATAGATAAATAAAATCTTAAAAATAAAATAATGAGGAAAATTATTTTTGACACTTGTATCTATTCCGATGAACCTAGTTTATCAAACTATCTAAGATTCATCTATAGGAAAAAAATCTACAAAGAATTATGAATTAATTCTGCTCAAGAAATAAATGCAAAATGCCAAATTCATTAAATAGTTTGTGGCCAAAAATTAATGCAACATGAAAAATATTTCTGTGGCACATTTGGATTAAGTCATTTTGTTATGATCAACATATTGTCACTTGAAAATAATTTAGATCACCATCAAAGTTAATATTTTTGTTGTTTTTGTATAAATGTGCTTCTAGTTTATACTCATGCATTAATTTTCTTTTCATATCCTGACACTTAAAACAAAAACATACTAGAAAATCTAGTAATCTCTTTTCTAATAACAGGGATTGATTAGAGATAAAATGTCTATTAAAATGAGCAAAATAGCTTTACTTTATTGGTGGTTTTAGAAACTGACACATCTTTTTTGGGGGTGGTTTTGTTTGTTAAGAATAATTGCTTATTTCCTGTTTACATATATCATGGATAATTTACAGGTACTTTAAGTATTAAGAAGTTATTTTTATGCAATTCATGGATGATTATTTTTAAAAATTACTATAAAGACAATTTGTCTAATAAAAGAATGCTGATCAATTAAAATCTGAAGCAATTTTAATGTTGCTCTTTTACCCGGTTGTCTCACTGGTGATAAGGATAATAAAGATGGAACTAGCAGACTGTGCCTATAGTAAGCAAACCATAGGGTATACTCCATGATTTTTGAAACCTCATACTTGCCCCTGGAGGGTTGGTGGAAACTGTGATATACTTTTAACCAATAGAATATGCCAAGTTCATTGGATATCAATCTTATAATTATAGTAAGTTATACTGCAAAAGAAAAGGGGTTTTTCAAATGTAATTATGGTCTTTAACCAGTTGTCTGAATAATCAAAGAAGTTATCCTAGGTGGGCCTCACCTAATCAGGTGAGTCCTATAAAAGCAGGCCTAGACTTTCCTTAAAGGCAGAGATTCCAAATGGGAGCAATTTATCTGTGGTTCTGAAGAAGTAAGCTGCCAGGAATTTTACAGTCTCAGGGTAATGAGTTCTGCCCAAACCTTCAAGCTTGGAGCCTAATCCTTCCTCATCCAGCCTCCTGGTACGGGCATAGAGCAGCCAACACCTTGAGGGACCCTGATCAGTGGAGCCCACTAAACTGTGCCACAACTTCTGACCTATAGACACTGTAAAGTGATAAAATGAGTGTTGTTTTAAGCTGCTAGGTTTTTGGTAATTTGTTACACAGCATGTAAAACTAATACAAAGCCTCTTACAAAAAACTCCTAAAAAAAGACCTGATGTCCTTACATTTCCAAAGCAACCCTCAGCTTTTAAAATGAACTATTTTAATGTTTCTTCAAACCTCAATATTATGTCAAAGCAGTATATTTTTGCTGCTAGGCAACCACGTTCCTCCATAATTTCTGCTAAGAAATGTTCAATGTTTTTCAACTCTTTCTCATTCTTTAATGCACGTTAAGGGGAAGAAATACATATTAAAAAAAAAAAAGATGAAGCTATGGGCAAAACCTCCATGGTTGCCATTCACATTTCTTTTCCCTTGACTAGATAACTTCTTTTATTTTTTTTGCTATTTCTGTTGCTAGTCACCTTGTATTCACAACACATCCCATTTACCATTCCATTTTGATTTTCACTCTGTTTCTGTCCTGTCAGTCAGACTGGAATGGAGAGGAGTAAATAATAACATTTTACTGCTTGCCAATATAAATGTATTCCCATCCATCAATCAGTGCTAGGACATCTCAGGCAGGTTGGTAGGCTGGTTAATCAAAATGACATGATTTTGAGCACGATGTTGATTTCTAGCCATGTGACCTTGGAAAATTGTTAAGATTTTTCAAACCTCCATTTTCCTATTCATAAAATGGTGATAAAATGTCTATATCATGTTGGCATTGTGATTAAAATGCACAAAATATTTAGCGATGCCTGCCTATATTAAGATCTTAATGTATAGTAACCATTTCTGAATATTGACTGTTTATCAGTTATTAGACTTGGCTCCATTCTACCTGCCCTTGTCCTGCTCTCTCTCAGTGAGGATGCACACATAATTGTCACAGTGATTATCATAGTAAGGATGCAAGATGAACCTCCTTATTTCTATTACAGAAATGAAGAAATTAAATCTAAGGAAATTAAGGGCTTTCCCAAGCTTACATAAATAGTGAAGATCACAACTAAGAAATAAACCTAAGCCCTTGAATTCCATTTTCACTCAGTTTCATTTCAGTGCCACATCTGTGTTCTTTTAACATCCTGAAACTGACTATACCACCGAAACAATCTATTTCCAAATTATATTCAATTCTAAAATAAATAAATAATAATAAGAAAAAAAGTCTATTTTGTAGGAAAATTTTAAACCCCTAAATAACTTATAGACCTAAAATAAACATATTTGGAACTATAAGTGAACCACCTCTTATTGGGTTCTGTTAATTTAGAATCACATTAAATAAATTGAAAAGGCTAATTCAGATCATGAAGTCATCTAAAGTTTATTGGTGACTAATGTATCAGCATAGTATATATGTACTTGATCTATATATGTATAGTATATAAAAACAATATTTATTACATATTTATAAATGCAAATTCCTTAATAAGATAGTCCTGAGGAAAAAAAACATGAGACAAAGAGAACATTTGAAATTCACTGTTTTGGGGGGTTTTTAAGTTTTCATTTTAATTCCTTGTAGTTAAAATATATTGTTATATTAGATCCAGGTGTACAGTTTGATAATTCAAGAATTACATACATCACTCAGTTCTCATTATGACAAGTGCACTCCTTAATCTCCATCACATATTTATTTATTTTTTATTCCCCAACCCCCCACCCACTGTCCCTCTGGTAACCATCAGTTTGTTCTCTATAATTAAGTCTGTTTCTTGATTTGTCTTTATTTTTTTTCTTTGCTGGTTTGTTTCTGAAATTCTACATATAAGTGAAAGCATATGTATTTATCTTTCTATGATTGCTTTATTTTATTTATCATTGTACTCCATCCATGTTGTTGTAAATGGCAAGATTTCATTCTTTTTTATGGCTGACTAATACTCTGTGTGTGTGTGTGTGTGTGTGTGTGTGTGTGTGTGTATACACCACATCTTCTTAATCAATTCACCTATCAGTAGACACTTGGGATGTTTCCAAATCTTGACTGTTGTATATAATGCTGCTATAAACATAGGTGTTCATGTATCCCTTTGAATTAATGTTTTTCTATTCTTTGGGTAAATACCCAATAGTTTGATTGCTATATCTTTGGGTGGTTCTATCTTTAACTTTTTGAGGAACTTCCATACTGTTTTCTGAGTGGTTGCACCAGTTTGCACTCCCACCAACAAGACAGGAGGGTTCCTTTTTCTCTACATCCTTGCCAATACTGTTGTTTCTTTTGTTGTTGATTTTAACCTCACATTTTGACAGGTGTAAGGTTAGATCTCATTGTAGTTTTGATGAAATTCACTATTTTTAACAGATTTTATTTTTTAGAGAAGTTTTAGGTTCATAGTAAAATTGAGTGGAATGTGAAGAGTTCCTACATACCCTCAACCCTGAAAATCTCCTCCACTATCAGAGTGGTACTCATATTTTACAAATGATGTGCCTATATTTGATACATTATTATCCCCTGAAGTCCATAGTTTACATAGGTTTCACTCGTGATGTTGTACATTCTATAAGTATTAAGAAATGTTTAATGACATGTATGGTATCATACAGAATAGTTTCAGTACCCTAAAAATTTTGTACTTACCTATTCATTCCTCTCTTCAACACCTAAAAACTACTCATCTTTTTACTGTCTCTGCAGTTTTGACTTTTTCAAATATCACATAGATGAGCTTATATAGTATGTAGTCTTTCATACTCTTTCACTTAGTAATATGCATTTAAGTTTATATCTTTTCATAGCACGATAGCTTATTTCTTTTTAGATATAATACAACTACATTGTTTGGATATACCATAGTTTATTTATCCATTCCATCTGGGTTACTTCTAAGTTTTGGAAATTATGAATAAAACTACTGTAAACAACCATGTACAAGTTTTATTTGGACATAAGTTTTCAGCTCTTTTGGGTAAATATCATGGAATGCAACTTCTGGATCATACAGTTTTTAAGAAACCACCAGGGCGAGACAGATTCCCTGGGGAATTCTACCAAACATTCAAAGAAGAAATAACACCTATTCTCCTGAAGCTGTTTCAAAAAATAGAAACAGGAGGAAAACTTCCAGACTCTTTCTATGAAGCCAGCATTACTCTAATCCCCACACCAGACAAAGACCCTATCAAAAAGGAGAACTTCAGACCAATATCTCTGATGAATATGGATGCCAAGATTCTCAACAAGATCCTTGCTAATAGGATCCAACAATACATTAAAAAGATTATCCATCATGACCAGGTGGGATTTATCCCAGGGATGCAAGTGTGGTTCAACACTCGCAAATTAATCAATGTGATAGAACAAATCAATAAGAGAAGAGAGAAGGACCACATGGTACTCTCAATTGATGCAGAAAAAGCATTTGACAAAATACAACATCCATTCCTGATTAAAACTCTTCAAAGTATAGGGATAGAGGGAACATTTCTCAACCTCACAAAATCTATCTACAAAAAACCCACAGCGAATTTTATCCTCAAGGGGGAAAAACTGACAGCCTTCCCTCTGAGATCAGGAACAAGACAAGGATGCCCACTCTCACCACTACTATTCAACATAGTGTTAGAAGTCCTAGCAACAGCAATCAGACAACAGAAAGAAATAAAAGGTATTCAACTTGGCAAAGAAGAAGTCAAACTCTCTCCCTTTGCAGATGACATGATACTCTATGTGGAAAACCCAAAAGACTCTACCCCCAAACTGCTAGAATTCATACAATAATTTGGTAATGTGGCAGGATACAAAATCAATGCACAGAAATCAGTTGAGTTCTTATACACTAACAATGAAAACATAGAAGGGGAAATCAGAGAATCTATTCCATTTACTATATATAGCACCAAAACCCATAAGATACTTAGGAATAAACCTAACGATAGGAGTCAAGGATCTGTACTTGAGGAACTACAGAACACTCATGAAAGAAATTGAAGAAGACACAAAAAGATGGAAGAGTATTCAATGTTCATGGATTGGAAGAGTAAACATTGTTAAAATGTCTATACTGCCCAGAACAATCTATACTTTCAATGCCATTCCGATCAAAATTCCACCAACATTCTTCAAAGTGTTGGAATAAACAATCCTAAAATTTATATGGAACCAAAAAAGACCCTGAATTGCTAAGGAATTGCTGAAGAAGAAAAACAAAGCTGGGGGCATCTCATTACCTGACTTCAGGCTTTATTACAAAGCTGTGATTACCAAGACAGCATGGTACTGGCACAAAAAGAGACAAATATACCAATGGAACAGAGTAGAGAGTCCAGATATGGACCCACAAATCTATGGTCAAATCATCTTCAACAAAGCAGGAAAAAAATATCCAGTGGAAAAAAGACAGTCTCTTCAAAATGGTGCTGGGAAAATTGGACAGCGACACATAGAAAAATGAAACTAGACCATTCTCTTACACCACACACAAAGGCAAACTCGAAATGGATGAAAGACCTCAAAGTGAGGCAGGAATCCATCAAAATCCTGGAAAAGAACATAGGCAGTAACCGCTTTGACATCAGCCACAGCAACTTCTTTCAAGACATGTCTCCAAAGGCAAAGGAGACAAAAGCGAAAATGAACTTTTGGGACTTCATCAAAATAAAAAGCTTCTGTACAGCAAAGGACACAGTCAACAAAACAAAGAGGCAACCCACAGAATGGGAGAGGATATTTGCAAATGACACTACAGACAAAGGGCTGATACTCAAGATCTATAAAGAACTACTCAAACTCAACA